>JANHFO010000083.1:2598-26882 GCA_032468095.1 Pareas carinatus
TAAACCATAGGGAATTGAAGTATATACTTAAGAAGTTAAGTATCTAAGGCTAATCAAAACCAACAAAACCAGTAGGTCTGTGAAAACTGACTTCCTGAAAGAAGATTGCAAATAATGAGCCCCTGCAGGAGACTGTAAATAAAAGATTGCAATTGGAAAGGTCCTATACAGGTAGTCCTTGGGTTATGACCACTTGCTCAGCGACTGTTCAAAGTATGACAGGGGTGGAAAAGAAGGATTTACAATGGGTCCACAAAATTCTGGCCATCACAGCATCCTTGCAGCCACAATTGCAATCTGGGCGATTTCTGATGTACCCTGCTAGCTTCCCACAAGTAAAGTCAATGGGAAGCTGGCAGGAAATTGTAAGTAGTAATCACATACGGTCCTCACTTAGCAACCTGTGCAGGCCTCATTTAATTACAACAACCAGGACTACCGGAATTTGCATTGCTAAGAGACATGAAATCATAACTCCGTTGCTTAGCAACAGAGCTCCCAATTGCAATTGCCGTCATAATCCAAGGACTACCTCTACATATAAACAGTACAAAAACGGACACTGCTGTAGCAGTAGAGATTTTGTGTAGAAATGTGATTATATTAAGCAAAGGAGATTACATCTAAGTCAAGATGGTGAGCAAGAGGGTTACCTAAAAGGCTCTGCATACTTAGATTCAGACTTCTAGCCAATAGCAAGACCAAATTGATATAGGCTGTATTGATGCATATCACTACAGCAAAAGTTGAAGATTTTTAAGTCCACAAGCAGACAGCTCTTTCTATATAAGGCTTGAATGATGAGTTGGGCAAGCAAACAAGAATATTTTGTTCAATCTTCCACCAAGTAGATAGATTAAGTAAATATCCGCAGCACAAGCATGCCAGGAGTTTATCTGGCTACATTCACTGATAATGGACTTAAGAATAGGTAAGCCAAAGCCAACAAGTTCTTTGAGAACAATCAAGGAAGTATTCAGTTCTTCTATAAAGACAAGACTACAAAGTATATAGATCCAAGAGATATCCTACAGGACTCATTTCATGGGACTTTATTGTCCACAAAAAAGATGCTGGCAGATACACTTTCTGAGCCTTTATCATGAAGTTGACACAAAGCCCTTTGAAAGAGATGGGAGTTGCGGATTGGTGCGTAACCCAATGAGAAGAAGTGCTCGAGTTGTGAATCCAATGATACTGATTTTTCAGCATTTCATGACCTCTTGACTAGAAAGAGGCAGCAGAATACAGATAGAGAGCTAAGGATTTACTCAATCCCCCCTCTTTGTTTAGCCATTCTAACTATCCATGACTAAAGATTGCTAATCTCATGTCTCTCCTTTCTGCCTTTCTTGCCAGGCACCCAGTCATGGAACACATGCTCTTGAACTCTTCTCCTGGTTGGGTGTACTAGCTAGATGCTAAGTCTTTCCTATTCTACATTAAGCATTTTGGATAAATAAATCTCATTTGTGTTGTAGTTATAATAAATGGTTCATTCATCACTGTTCAGTTCAGCTTCCACTGTTAGGAAAGCTCACATCTATCTATGCAGAGAATGCTACAGCCTCCAACAGTCCTAATATATTGGAAAGTGTAGGTAAAATCCTCTTATAAGAAGTCATCGGATTCCTCTTTTAAACAAAATATTATTCTTTCTCCATTTATCAAACTTAAATGGAGTTGCCTGAAAAGAATAGCTTACACTAGATCTTGTTTAGATGTAGACACTCCAATATCTTGGTTTTTTATCCAATGTCTTTCTACGGCTGAATTGTTTCTATATGTTGATAAGTGATCAATATTATTGTAGGTAATTATTTTCAAACAGCAAAGCAATATGTGTGACACTGTATCATTTTCATATGTTAGTTTCTAATATATCCTACTGCCCTGCTCAACTAGTATTCCAAAGGTTTACAATATTTGAAACTTGCATCTCGACATTTTGAAAGTAAGTTTTGAAAGGGATTATTATTTTATAAAGTTTAAACTGATTTAAAAATTTCAGTTTCTATTTAACTATGGGAGGACAGCTCTTCTCTTGCTCCATTCCACTGAGACTGAGATTATATGCAAAATATAATTTGATAATGGCAATATTGATTTTTCAATTTAAAAGCCTAAATTCTTTCCTGTTAATTGAAATAAGATTGATATTGATAGGACTATGTCTTTGCATGGTACCTATCCTTGCAGTTTTCATCATACAAAACTATAAAAAGGTCAACTTTTTTATAGGCCCTTCATTTTTTTACTGTACCGACTAGAAAATGCACCCGTACCATCAATTTCTGTTAAATCGAAAGGATCGGTTTTCCATCCATCTTGACTTTTAGCTGGCATCACATCCACATGTCCATAAAAACACACAGTTGGCTTCTGTGGATCATCTCCAAAGTTTGCCAGAATGACTGGAGGTAATGCAATATTCTTACCATCAGACAGCTGTAGGAATATATTGAAACATAGTCAATGATACTAGTGAGTTTCTTAAGAAAGTAATAAGCAACAATTTTTTTATATTTACCAAAGATCGATTATCTATCTACATATCCATCTACCTATCTATCTATACCATAAATTTAGTTTTTGTGAAATACAAATCACAAAAAAAAATGTCAGTTCACCATGATGTCAATTTTAGACAACGTTCTTGTAAAGCAATGTGTACTGTAAATCCCCAAGTCTTGTTCACCTGAGCCTGGACATGGCCAAAGTCTTGTCTTGAGACCATCACTCTGTGCAGCAACCATTCAAATCTATTGTTATCACAACTGGCACCTTCTTAAACTATTGGGTGCTACTGTTTTAAAGTTGGTGGGATTTTATTGATTCAGGCTATTGTACTGTATTATCAACAGTTGATAATCGTTCTGCTGAGTTTCAAAGGATCTTTGCCCACATGAATAGCTGGAGATTGAACCCAGAACCTTTTATGTTTTCTCTTTTATTATGGAGCAGTCTGTACCTTAAGCTAGATTCTAAATGAGATCTTAAGTACTTACTATCTCATCTTTGAAATAGGCAAATAGAAGCTGATAGAAACCAAACATATTCTCTTAAACTGTCCTTTTTTTCTTGAAGGGATATATATTATACATTCTGTCATTGTCATTATTAACAAAAGCTGATTAAAATAACAACTCTGGAGAAAAAAGGCACCTAGTTCAATGCAATTCACTTAATAATTTTCCCTTATCAAAATTACAGGTTTAATTTAATTAAACCAACAACGAGGTCAACAAACCTTCAAACAATTAAAAAAAGAGTAAAAACGTTACCTGATATAATCTGATACATGAATCTGAACACATGAAGCTATCCTTCATGAAGAAATATTTTTATGTACCACTAAAACTCTTGTGCCTGTTTGATTGTTTACAACCTTCAACTGGGCAAAATAGTTTTTTGAGTCAAGCTTAAATGGACTAACTTGCAGAATGCATCCAAAATCCAGGACCAGTAAGTCCCATAGAAATAAAATCTGGCAAAGGTATGTCCACTTCAGTGCTACTGCACTGCTGTGGTCAACTGTCGTCAAATGATAGTCATTTCCAATGCTTCATGTCAGCTTCCTACAAGGACAGTCAATTAGGAATCAGCAGGAAGTTGGAAATCACTCTTACTGTCTTTTTCCCCGCCCCATGGTCATTCTGTTTCTCGGCTTAAGTAAGGAAATATTTCTGAAACAATGACCCAATGGTCACAAGTTGTCTAGTAGAACACTAAATCTAAACTACTAACATGGCATGTAATTGGAGTGGAGGAAGAGGAGGAAATATTCAAAATTATATTTACTCTTTTATTAGGGAGATTTTTTTAAAGAAAGCAACAAGTACATCCCTATTACCCTTTTAGGTGCCATTTAACTAATTAGAAGCTTAGCTTTTTGGCCTAATAATTATACCATCCAAAATTATAAGACTAATAATCATGTAAAATGTAAAATAAAATAATGACTAATAACCATAATAATAACCATGGATGTGGACTCAAATAATTTTGCCTTACATCATTGCAAATCTTTCTGTCCCTGTCTCTTATTTAGGGATCCCAGATCTGGAGTGCCGCCTTTCTCCTACTGTTTGTTTTGTTTTTTGCTGCTATCTTGTGATTTGTCTAGATTTGTTGTAACTCAGATCTGATAACACTGCATCGATCCCATTACGCGAGCAGGCATTCCTTCTGTTTGTACACAGTACTCTTGATGGAAGCAAGGATCAGTACCTTTTGAATGCCAATATCCTTGAGTGTCACGGTAGCTCCTAGGTCTTCAAGACTGGCTGCAGTTATTTCAACCATTTCTATGACTTTTGCTCTTAGACGTGGCTGTTGAGAATCACTCTCTACAGCCACCCATTCCTTAAGTTTCTGAAAGGAAAGCCAGAGATAAAGCTCATATTATCATAGAAGTGTCATACTGTTATCTATGTGTTCAATGTTGTGACTCAGATCAAGAGATGAGAATAAGTGAACTATGTTGAAAAGGTGGATTATGGTTCCATTTTATTTAGACATAGATACTTGCAGAACTTGCTTCTTTCTATAACCATATCGCATTTGCCTAGCTATATACCTTCTGCAATAATTCTAGTTCTCATAGTGAATCAAAAGTATTATCCAAATCTTGTCTAAAATGAGGATTTCTGCATATATACACTGTAATTTATGCATCATCTATGAAAGATCTATGAAATATGGTAAGCCTAATGCAATTTTGTCAAAGCTTTGTATATTTTCTTACACACGGGCTAATTAGAACATACTGTTCTAGCATATCATCATGGGCTTTTAAATATCTAGAATGTAACTAATATACATAAGACTTGTTTTGTTGTCTTATCTCAACTGGTCTGTAGGTACGTTCAGTCTCCCTATTGAGAGGGAGAAGAGTTGAGAGACAGTATCTTGCCCACGGTTCATAGCAAAGAAGGGCCTTCCTGATTCATAGTTCTCATTATACTGTTGTAGTCATTCTGCTGCACCAGCTCTTAGAAATACATTAAGTTTCCCCAAGAAAGCTCATTAAAAATGACAGCACTTGGCAAGGCTTTACACAGGCAATCCATCTTTGTACATTCTATTTCTTTCTAATTACTTCTAAGGGACTTGTCACCATGCAATCTGCCTTAAAAAAGAAGAAGAATCAGAGAGGAATAACAGCAACAATAAGAATGTCCACCCACACAATCTTCTTGTCCTGAAATTTTGTTTGGAGTGGATAATTGCATTCACTCTGCATTGTGAGATAACTTTTCTCTTGGTTTTGCAGAAATGCCCATCAGCACAATGAATAATACAAGTGCCATTATCTTACTTTGGAGGGCCAAAATAAAAGTAACAAGTTAGTTCTGATTCTTTATTCACAACTCTGAAATTCTTTAGTGTCTATTGAGAGCTTGGGAAAAACCTAATATTAATAACAAAAGATGTACTAAGGATTTTGAGCAAAACCTGGTTCCTCCCCCACTTTTCCCTGCTTGTGTTCTGATATTTTGGACTGGTTTTTCTATTATTGGGAAGCATTCAGTTCTGAGCCATAACTTAGAAATTGATTGACTGGGAACCAATAAACTGAGGTCCCATCCAGACAAGAGGGGTTAATTTATCTGAGTAATCAAGATAGTCTTTTTCTGAATAGAAGGCAACACTTAGTGTTTGTTTCTTCTCTGAGGCCAGACAACATGATATTCTTGAAGTACCAGTAGGAGCAGTTCAATGTTTTCAGCTCAGGTCTGTTTGTTTTGCATCTAGGAAGTGCTAGGGAAGTTTCCTTTAATGTTTCAATGTGGGAGAGCAATTTTGCTTTTAAAAGGTTTAACTGTATCCTTTGAAAAGCTTAAAATGATCATTTTACCTCATAAAAATCTCCAGTCACTTCCCCTCTTCAGATCAATTTACTCTAGTGGGTTGTTGGGACAATAAAAGGCTCACAGACTGCAAATTGCTCATTCCTGATCAAAATAATTGAATTGACAATTGTGATGTGCCGCTCAACCCAATGGTCAATAAAGGCACAAATTGCCTCTAGTACAGCATATTTCTAATCTGCTTCTAAATTGTTTGCTTGAACAGCTATTTATGTTCATTTGGAATTGTTAATAGTACCTTACCTATTGAGGGTTGCTTTTGAAAGACCTTAAACTTCAAGTTCTCAAACCAGGCAGAGACGGTTCTGGCACTGTTACTTATTGCCATTCCTTTGCTTGCCCATCAGTGATGCAGCTTAAAATGCTGGTTTTATTCTAAAATATCTTCTCCCATATTTATATACCTCAGGCTTAAATTGTAAAATGAGGCAAGGCAACTGGCCATAAGAGAGGATTTTTCAATGTGGCATTTTGTCTTTGCAGTGCCCTTTGTAGGGAAACTCTTGATCAACTTGATCAATCCTCTTGAGGTCAAGCAATGATCTTTTGATCCTCCAAAGTATTTTAAGGATTTTACATTGCCATCCTGTTTAATGCTGCTCTTGGATTTACTTTGATTTTGTTTGTTGTTTTTATCTTTGTTGTAGTTTTATTATGTACTGTTCTTTTAATTGCTTAAGGTTTTGAGCACTTATGGGAGTCTCCCCTTTCCTACTTTACTATCTAAACTACTATACAGGTGCTTGACCAAGAATGGGAAGACTTCCATAAATCCATTTTTACCTGGGTGACTTTGGACTCCTCATTGTTTCTCTGCCCCACTTACCTTCATGAGATCATTATAGTGAAGGTACAATCGGGAGAGATTAGCATATCTATCACCAGTGGAAAAGACTTAGGATATAAATGTAAGAAATAAAATGTGTATGTGTATACCACCCTGACAGCTCAAGTTATAAAACAACCAAAAAGTAGAATGAACTAGCAAGAAAACACCTATGAATAAAGTATGAAACAACTGAAGCAGAAATTATTTTATTGATTCAGATGGTAGATACTGTATCAGGAATCTAATCTCATTATCAGGTTTTTTTTAGCAATGGCATTTTGGTATATAGAGTATCACTGTCAGTATCAATACTCTTTGTATTGTAATTCAAACTAGCAATCTATCTGTGGCCATTGCCATGCCTTTAATCTTTGCTCGAAAACAGCAGCTCTCAAAGTTAAGACAGACCGACTTGGGTTGCATTTAGTTACCAAAACTCACAATCACTGCATTTCTACCTTAACAAATTCATCCTGATGTTCATCAATGTAGTTGAAAAGCTGCTCCTCCAGGGATAAGGAATTGGAAAATAAGGAATTGCCCACTCCGAAGGGCAGCATGATGAGGGAGATGTAGAATATCTGCAGATTACAAAGGCAGGGTTCAGCATCTCAAACAAAATCTTCGGAGTAATACAAGAGGAAATGATTGCTTAGTGTTTTATAGCCCAGCATTTACAAGTAATAAATAGACTTGAGACAAAAGAAATGCTTGCATACAATGGGATGAAAAAAGGAAATCAAATGAATTTATCAGTATTTAAACATAAGGATACCTTTCAACATTAATATTGTACAAGATCTGAAATTTCCCTCTTGAATATTGATGGCAAACTTTTTGGGCTCAGTATGTAAAAAAAATCAGAAAATGTCTAATTTGACTTTGCTGTTGTGTCACGCACACACATCTAAACAAAAGGGACATAATTCTCTAACACACACACATATAACCAACTCTAAACAGTGGCCCACAATAGCAAGCACTGAGTCTGGGTCTGATGCAGAGGCCCAGGCCTTGACTTCAGCACTAATGCCACTGCTGCCACTCAAAGAGGCCACCTCCTGCTGTTACCTTAAGTGCAGGAGCCTTGGAGAACAGTGCAATTGCCTCATGGCCAGTGCTCTCACGTTGGCTCAGGAATCCTGGGAGTTGAAGTCCACAGGTTGTAAAGTTGCTGTAGTGGCCCCACCACTGCTCTAGGATCATCTCCTATCAGTTCTATCAGATTTTCATCTCTGTTCCGTAAATTCAGTGTCAGGTGCTACTAGTCATTGTTATTCATAATTAATTATTTGACTATTAGTCACATGAATATTGATACTGGAAACATATATATTCTGGTCTTACTACTTTCCAAGAGCTTTTTTGCTTTCTGGGGAAGTGCCTATTATTCCAATTGTTGTTTTTTAAATTCATTTTGTTAATGATATCTCCCCAACAGTACTGTTATGTCCTTGATTCAGGTAGACATGGATGAAGCAGTTGATTGAGCAGGAACAGCTTAATAACAGATTGTTCTATAGTTGGTACAAGGAAGAACTTGGAGCATTAGATGTGCAACAGCTACATATATACACAGTTAGCCCCAGGGGCCAGCCAATAGGCAATCAGCCTTTTCCCACTCTTTGCAGGGTCCGGAGACAAAGTATCTGGGCCTGCTCAGGCTTCAACAACTTTACAATGAGTTAGCAAAACCCCCAATATATGATAAGTTCTTTTGGATGTGATGCTTTCAGTACTTAGAAACAGCAGGTTCTAAAAACGCAAACTTAACAAAACTAACTCCAGGGACTGATCAGTTCATGTTACTATGTTTAAACAAGAAAGGAAGGCACCCACAAGAAGTCTTTAAGATGGCTTAAATGAAAAGCTATTATTAAGAAGGAAACACAGCATCTAGATCCATGAAACATTCCGTATTGTATTTAGTTGTACTTTTTTTATAAAAAAAATTATTTAGTCACAATATTTGTGAGTAATAATGAATCAGTCATCTTATAAAAATTAACCCATTATTAGCACATCTGCCTTCCAGATGGGTTGGATTACAATCTCATTATCCACAGCCAATAACTGACCAGAGCAAATGGAGATTAGCTTTCCTTACATCTGAAGGAGCTCAGATTTGAAAAACACTCAAGAGAAACACAAGATCATTTCCAAAATACAATTGGCTTTGACCATAATTTGTTAAACAACTTCCAATTGATTAGTTTGGGCTTTGCTTACTTGATGAAACCAATCCAGTAAATGGGATATATGAGTGAGTCAATAATACAAAGGGCACATGATGCACCAACCTTGCCTAGATGTTGATTTATTTTGGTGATGCTGAAAAGTTTCTATATATACAACTCCGGGTTCACACATTTCATTACACGATAATAATATTTGATTTGTGGCTTACTTGGTTTTAATGCATTATGTGGACCATTATGGTATGTAGATTTGGTCAGCTCGTTGTGATTTATTTATTGAAACATGACTAAGGAAAACTTAAACTGGTAACCCAGTAAAAAAGAGTAAAAACTTAGGATGCTTGCATACTTACCTGTTTAATAGTGCTTTATCATTAAATAACAGTATAAAATGTTATTTCTGTCACATTGTGATTGAGGTAGTCAGTTTTGGAAGGAGAAATACAGTTTATTCTTTGAGAACTGCACACATGGGCAGGAGTGACAAACATAGTGGTGGTAGCCAGGATAAGATATAAAGGTAGTCCTCGACTTATGACCACAACTGAACCCAACATTTTTGTTACTAAGCAAGGCAGTTGTTAACTGAGTTTTGCCCCATTTTACAAACTTTTGTGCCACAGTTGTTAAGCGAATCACTGCTGCTATTAAGTTATCCCTGGTGCCCTGGTGACACAGTGGTAAAAATGCAGTATTGCATGGTTAGCTCTGCCCACAGTCTAGAGTTTGATCCTGACGGGCTCAATATTGACTCAGTCTTCCATCCATCAGTAATTAGAGGACCCAGATTGTTGGGGGCAATATGCAAACCACTCAGAGAGTGCTGTAAAGCACCATGAAGCGGTATTTAAATCTAAGTGCTGTTGCTATTAGCAACTCATTTGTTAAGTGAACCTGGCTTCCACATTGACTTTGCTTATCAGAAAGTTGCAAAAGGTGTTCACATGATCCAAGGACACGTCAACCATCATAAATACATGCCAGTTGCTAAGCACGTAAATTTAGACCCAAGGGATACTGCAATGGTCATGTGTGTGAAAAATTGTCACGAGTCACTTTTTTCAGTGCTATTATAACTTTGAATAGTCATTAAATGAAAGGTTGTAAGTTGAGGACTATTGTATCTCAATTTACTGAGTAACATTCCTACAGACTGGCTTCAATGGGAGGGGGCTTGTTAAAAGATCAGCTCTCCAACTGTTAATTAAAAAATCTCTGGAGTGAGTGAGATTAAACCCCCCCTTTGCTTTTTTATCAGTCTGTATGCTAGAATTCACTACTGGATCCTATCGTGTAGGTGGATTATTTCAACATTTACCGAGGCATAGATCTAAATAAACAAAAACTGGAAAAGGGTTTCAAGTCACAACAGATCCCAACCTTCCTACAAGGTCTTGTATACTCTTCAGATACAGTTTTGATCACCCTAAACATACACGTTTGGCTGTAAAAGACTTCTTATTACAGAATAGAACCAAGTTAGCATTCGTTTCAGCATTTTTTTTGTGAGACTTATCTAGCATTCTTTAGATGCAGAGAGAAGAATTAGAATGGAAATACAGGAGTTGAACAAGGAAATTTACCACATATTGCTGGCAGAAGGCACATTTCGTTATAGCGCAAGCACCAGACTTTTGAAGGATAATTGTACAAGATTTCCATCTTAGTGGAGGAAGCACACAGCCAGACAGGCATAAAGATCAGAGACCTGAATTGTGGTAATTGTTTTATCCAGCAGAAGATGAAACACTGACTTTCTTATACATAAAGTATTCGTGCGTGTCTCTTATAATATTACAAAACTATACAAGCCAGCTTTTGATCCATAAGTCATGAATGCATGCTACCCAACTCCAGAGGCACTCTTACAACAGTTAGTTAACGTTCATTAACTGCTGCCTACTGTAAATGCTATCTGCCCCATCCCTGAGTTGACAAAAAAACGACACTAGCATGACTTACGTCCATTGCTGATTGCGATTCCATCTCTTATCACTTTTGTTTGCAATTACTGCCAGTCCTGACTTCACTCCAAGGCAATGGACAGAAGCCTAATACATTTTACACACTTTAATACTGCCCTTGGAGGATGACAGAAAATGGAAGAATTACTGTTTTAATCCTGTCACAGCTAAAATTGATTAAATCCTGTTTCCCCTCATAGGCTGCAGACAAGGTGAAGGAAACATTATGGGGACAAAAGATGCTATTGGGGCACATTTAAGAGGTAGTGAAGAGAATGTCAGGACATCAGCAACAGTTTAACCTACCTGGCAAGAGAACCAGCAAATGCGGATCCCAAAATAAATAGCTGTTGCTTAGGGTTGTGGGGTTTGCAGCTGGCAGACACATTACCAATCAAACAACCTTGAACAGTTCCTTCTCCTTTTCAGGCTACCTGCTGCTATCAGAAACAGCAGTAAAAGGGTGGGGGGTTTACAAATGGAAAGCAGCATCCAGAGACCTCATCCCATCTAAAGTGACATGGAGCATTGTTCACCATGGTAGACTGGCACACTGCAGCCAAAAATAGTGCTTGAATGCAGGATGTGGGCTGCCAAAATCTCTAAGTAAGGAAAAATTGCAAGTTTACCCATATATAATCTGCAAGCTTATTTTCTGTCAGCAGACAACAGGAACTGCATTTTGCAATTGGCTGGGAGTTATGGGATTTCATTGTGTTTATAGCAATGCTAATGTCTTCTGCATTTTATGTTTGACCAAAGCTGATCTCATAATCACTTTGGCTTTTTTTTTGGAAGACAGAATCTTCACACCGGCAGATTTTATTGACATCACTAGGCAAATCCCCTTCAATCCTTTACAAAAAATTTAACTACAAGTTTAAAGATTTGTAATAATTTTTTTTACAGCAAAAAGATGAATTTTGAAAGTTTTAAATGGATTAAGGGCTCAAATGGATTTGATTTAAGACTTTGAAGATAATTCAAAGGATCCTTTCTCCTGAGAAAATCTTGTTTTTACTTTGAAAGTGATAAGATGACTTTGAAGGTTGAACACTAGAGGACACCAGATGGGCTATCTTAAAATAAATGTTTGATGAAAGTCTTTGAGCTATTTAACTTTATAGTGGAATCAGAAGGTGTTACTGAAGAGGAACAAGCTTCACTGAATGAAACTAAATTGACTTGCAGGAGGATTTAAAAATTATAGCCTACAAGAATGAGATAGAAACAATGGATTTACAAATGAATTTGGATGATTCGAATAACAAATCAGAGGGGGAAAGTTGGATAATTTTTTTTCATTGGATTTACAAAAAGGATTTGCTGCAATTGCTATACTGGAATTACAAAAGGGGTCTAACAAAGATTCCATCAGCTCAGCCAAGGCGCTAGCTAAACATAATGGAAATGGACAGCAAAGAAGTTTTACAAGATGGCAAAGAAAGAAAGGAAGTCTCAGATGGCAAATTCTAGCTTATTAGCTTTCATCAGTGGGGTATACCCTTGATGGGGTTCAAACCTGCGCTGGATGATATGCTAGGCTAATGTCTTAGCCACAGAATCATAGGTTCTTCCTCTCTTTGTTGATTTGTACCAGCGGATCTATCAGATTATTTTTTATAAGGCACCTGAGTTTTTTTCTGAGTACAAAAGGGAGCAATTTGCTCCGTTTTGCCTTTCAGCCCCAGACTAGGGGCTTTAGCAGGCCTGTCACTAGAGTAACAAACACACACACACACACACACACACACACACACACAAGGTGTCTTACATCACTTTTAAAAAAACCTGATAGATCCCTTGGTACAAGCCAACAAAGAGAGGGAGAACCTGTGGCTCCGTGGCTAAGACATTAGCCTAACATGCCATCCAGCCCAGGTTTGAATCCCATAAAGGCTCTGCCTTGCTGATGAAAGCTAATAAGCCAGAAATAGCCATCTGAGACTCCCTTTCTTTCTTTGTCAGCTTATAAAGCTTCTTTGCTGTCTATAAAAAAGTGTGTCACTTAGCAGCGGGCTGCTAAAGTCCCCGAAAGACAAAGGGAGTAGTTCACATTCTTCTGTCCTTAGGAGAGAGAAAAAACTGGTGTCTTGCCTCATAACAACAATAAAAAAGCATCATGGAAACGGTCTGCCAGTGCTGTGGCCATCTGGGATCAAGCCCAGAGAGGCCCATTCCGGACTGGCTCTCCCCTAGAGGGGGCACTGCCAAGGCGAAGTGGAGGTTCGGGGTGGGCCAGTGGAGGAGTTCGGCTGCCAAGCTGGAAAGCGAGCGACGCGGCTGAGGCGGGCGACCCTGGAGCTGTTCATGCTGACATTTCTCGACGGGGCATCCAGGGAAGAAGCCGAAGGAAGCCACTCGGAGGGCGGCGCTGAATACTCACGAGGCGCTGTCCAAGGGTCTCCCTCTCTCTCTCTCTCCCCTCCAGGGGGCGATCTTCGACGGCCTCGCCGCCGAACGCCTAAGAGCGGCACGCCGGCCAAGCAGCCGCCTGGATTGCTGGACTTCAAGCAGAGCGACTCCCGGCTCCGGCTGGACAACTTCAGCTCGCCGGGCGGAGGCTGACTTTATGAGCCTCCGGCGGCGGGAGGGAGGAGTAGCCGCTGCAAGGCACGGAGAGGGAGGGGCGAGGCGGCCCTTAGAGCGAGCGTCTTTGGCGGCCTCGGGGCTTTTGTCCGGCGCTTCACCTGAGGCCGGTTTCCCATCTCCCCGTCCCGTCTGCATTGTCCTGGGACCTTTGGACACGCTGGCTGGATCCCGGCGAGAGATTTTTGCCAACACCTCCGGAGAGCCCGACTGTCCCCTTCCCTAAATGAGCAGGAGAATCCTTGCGGATAAAAAGCCAGCCTTTTCTGGGGGGCATTGCCGTTGGACCCGGAGTCTGGTGTGATTTGTTTACTTTTGCCTTATTGTGAAGCAAGCCAGTCGTAGTTTATTTCACGGATCAAGCCGAGGGAAATCATAGCTTAAAATAATAGGGGAACCCAGTTTTGGGGGGAGGAAATCTGTACACTTCATAGTGTGAGAAGCTTCTTGGAGTGATCCCCCTCCCAACACACACACATACCCTTGCAGGTAAGCAAAATGGCAATCCAATTCATGAAGTTCCCATCTGCCGTTTTATAGTAATTTGTGAAGTCTAAACTTTCACTTTTACAAAATCGCCCAGGAAAGTGCCAGTGATCTCTATCCACTTGCTGGTATTCTGAGAGCAGAGCTAATAGATTCAAGGAGTCTCCTAAAGGAAGTGGTTGTTTTTGGTGGCTACACATGCCTACTACTCAACATTAAGCATTACTCTGCTAGAGAAAATGGAATGTACTTAAGGAATAGAATCAATATTCATATCTCTTGACTTTTATTTATGACCTGGCCAACGTCAGTGCTGTAAGATTCCAGCAAACCCATCAAGACCCAGGAATTGTTGCTGCTTGCATTATCTTTTTGAGGGTACTTGGGAGACCTTTGAGCTGTGAAATTCTCACATTTTGGCTCCATAACGCCTGGCCTAGCTTCACCCTTGTCTGAAGCTTATGTTCAGTGGAAGGAAATGATCTTTTTGTGCAATGCATGGAAACTTACTGACATAGCAAGTGGAAGCATGTGTTCAGCCTTGGCTAATAATCTCACACTGGAGGGACCTAATGACTCAATGGTTAAAGACTCTTAAACTTTTTTTTTAAAAAAAACTTTAACTTTTGAGCTTGTCAGCTAGAGAGCGGACAGTCTGAGTTCAAGACCTGAGCTCCATGCAATGGGGTGAGTTCCCATTACTTGCCCCAGTTCCTGCCTACTTAGCAGTTCAAAAGCATGCAAATACAAGTAGATTAATAGGTACCTCCATGGGAAGATAAAAGCATTCCATGTGCTTTTGGCCTATAGCCATGCTGGCCACATGACCACGGAAATTCTCTTCAGATAATGCTGAAATTATCTCCAGAAATTGAGATGAGCACAGTGCCCTGGAATTGGGCATGACTGTCAGGAAACCTTTATCTTTAATCCCAAACTAAGCAATGCATTCCGATAAGGATTGATATTTGAATGCGAGACCGTCAGGAAAACTCCCACGACAGACTACTTTTGCATTGTTGCCCAGGCATGTAAGTGTAGTTACGCAAAATTCAGCTTCATACAAGAGACTCTCTGCCACCAGTTACTGTACAAAAAAGCATGATATAGCTTTTATTATCATGGTTGCCTACCCAATGATTTGATAAACTGTAAAACAACCTTGCAAGACAGGTCCATGGAGAGAAGTACCATTGCCCTTGCATCCTGAGGTTAGTCTGCCTTCTAGGGATCAGAACTGAAATGACTATTTGATGTAGGGAGGGAAAGATATACTTCTCCATTGCTGTCTGGATAAAGAGCCTATTTTTCCCCTTCAGTGCAAACTTCGGTAAAAGGCTATAAAGCTAATCAGGAAAGTGAGTGTTTTGCTAAGCGTGGTAATGACTTGCTCTCCTAGGGATCAATAATGCTCTTTTCCTTCAGTTGATGTCAGCAAGTCCTGTAGCTTTTGGCATTGCGACTCTGTTGCAAGCTCTATTGCATCCATTGCATTCATGTCATGCTTCACATTTTGGGTTTTGATTTCCAGGTTTAGGATGTATTTAATACCAGCATTCAAATATCATTCAGCTTCCACTTGCTCCCACCAGAACAGGAGCTTCATTTTTGTTCAAGAATTAAATAAAAAAGTATGCTTTCCCCATGAGTACTGGATAATTAGTGATTGTTGCGCACAAGGCTCCTCATATCTGTGGCACGTTTGATTCCATGAGCAACATCAACTGCAGTCATATCCTGACAAGCGTACCTGAGCAAAATCTCACAAGCATTGCAAGTTAGCATTTAAGCCATACTGTAATATGGCTACATATATACATATTATACTAAGCAAACAGTTGTTTTGTGCCTGATTGAACACACCTGAAAAAGTCAGCCATGCAGTTAAGTAAAATAATGGTTGTTTACATATCACAGCTTACGTATCTGTGAATTGACAAAAGGCAAATTAGAACTAAGCTAAGAAATCAATTAACAAACTATACCCCATTTACTTATCACATTCTGCCAAAGTTTCCATGAGGAAGAAAATGGTGATTTTCTGCTCTAAAAGAAACCAGAACTTTTCAGTGTCCTAGCACATACCCTGCTAAGTAAAAAGCCCAAAGTATATCAGCTTAGCATGATTTCAGAAGCAATGAATTAAATGCTAAGTGGGTTGCAGAACACATGGCCTTTGTAACTTCCTAACAATGTCTCAAAATGAGATTACAAAATGAGATTTCCCTATTAGAAGAAAAGAGGAAAGGAATGCTGGAGAACGGGTACCCAATTTTGCTGAAAACATGGAAAGTTAAACTTGATTTATTCCAACATTTAAATATAATCTCTACCAAAGGATTCAGGTAGCTTGTCTATTTGTCTTATCTTAGAACATTCTAAAGATGGATTTACTTCTCTCTTCAGAAATAGATATGCCCAGTGCTTTTTTTGTAAGAAAATTTTTTTCCACATTTTATTAATCTTTTATTTTAAAAATAATATATTCAGTTCTTAACATAAATGTACTGTATTTAAGGCAAGAAAGGTGCCGGAACTGTGTTCTGGTGCGTTCTATGACAAAGAAAGCACTGGATACATCAGAGGAGGACATGATAAAGCAGTACTATCTCTAATTAGATTTATGCAAAGGCAATTTGACCCATAGTGATTTAATAAACTACAATGATAGGAACCATCTAAATGCTGAGCCAAAAAAATAAACTGCTAAATCACATTGAATATCTGCACACATACAAAGCTATTATAATACATGCCATGCTGCAATTTAGCATGATACGTAAATCCTGTCTGCAATATATGCAAGTCATCTGCATTAAGTGCATAGAAATAAAATCGGTCCAAATTTCCAAAATGATAGCTATTCTGAACTAAGTAGACACTTACAGATCTATTAAGCTGCATTAGTCAAAAATCAGAAGTGAGCTATAGTTCACAGTAACATTTAATAAAGGCTATTAGTTTGAAAAGGTGCTACCAAACGCTTCCTGATCAAAGCAGCTGGTTCATATCAAATCATTTGAAGGTGTACATCTCTACATTTTGCAGTAGGATTACTATCAATAGACAAACTTAAAATTTGAAGGCTTACCATGATAAAAATTCTGATAACAAATAAGATTTCTTGTTTTCCCATCCAGCACAGAAAGCACTGCTAGTTCAAGCTTCCTTCCGTAGTTTGCAGCTCTATTTATAAAAGCAACACCCTCCCTCTTCCCACGTCTGTATTTTTGTGCTTTTAATATGATGGACAGCAGGATTAAGGACAAAGGTTCATTATTCCAAATGCTGTGTGGTTCAAGCCTCCAAATAAATAATGACCCTCTGATTGTCCACCTGGCCACCGCTTTGAAATTCCCTTATTGCTTGTTTTATGTAACAATAGTTGTACATGGATGGGAACCAGGGAAAACAAGCAATCTAGCATTGAAAAATGTTTTCTTTGGCTTGCTCATAACTATTATGTAAGCTTATGAAACAACTGAGATGGACGCTGTCTTTGAAGGCCGATAGGGGAAGATTCCTTACCCCAAAGCACAATGCCTAGGAGTCTCTGGACACACACACACACACACACACACTCTAGTGCCCATACTACAGAAACATTCATACTAGCCTCATCTCACCATTACTGCATAAATATGCAATTCTATACCTTCCTGCTACTTTCAGATACCAACCCTGCTATAACATACTGTAGATTTAATGAGCACCTACTTCAGTGATGGTGAACTCATGACACATATCAAAGGTGTCATGATGTTTGGGGTGACATGCCAGCATTCATCAACACCCAACAATTATTCTCAAAAGCACACTCCACTCTGGCATGATTTTTTGGAGGCTGCCGAGGCTGCATGAGAATGGAGTGTGCTCTTGTACAATCTCCAGAAGTTGTGCGAGAGGGCCGTCCGTGTTCTTGTACAGCCTGACTTTGTTTTATTCATATTTCAATTTTGTAATTGAAACATGAATAAATATGTATTACATCAAGAAATTGACATTTCTTGATGTAATACATAGCACAATTGGACTGTATTTTTTAAAAAAATAAGTGAATATGTCAAGAATGGTCTTTCATTTATTCTACAAGGAGGGGGTGGTGACATTCTAGCAGTCAAGTTAAGAAACATTTTTCAAATTTTTAACATGCTGAGCCCAAAACATTCGCCTTCACTGACCTAGTTTAACATATTAATTCTCTGGAATTTGATCTACCTTCCACATTTTAACCTTTTATGCTTTCCTGTACCTTATTTTATATTATTCTTTTAGTTCTAATTCATATATCTTTTGTATCTTCTAGCTTTTCAAAACGTGTTAGATGTTTATTTTCTACTCTTAATATATTCTTTATGCTTTTTTAATTACTATAGCCCACTTTCCTTATGCTGACCTATAACCATAATAAATTTGACTTGATTTGACACTGAAGAATAGAAGATTTATAATCCCTGTGGGAAAAAGTTACACCATACTTTGTTATTTTAGATTTTTAAACTAGATGATTAAAGCTGGCTTTATAAATTGCATCTAGTTAAAATATGTTTTCCTTGGTTTCTGTTCAATATGTTGGATAAACAAAGTCATTATAGTTTGAAAACTGTGCTTTATGGTTCTGTGCTAACCAGATTCTATGACTTGTTCAATAACCCATGGCTTAGCACGTAAGTGAATGCTGCCCGTATAAGGTGGTTTAATTGATCTTCCATCACAGGATTTAATTAAGACAATTTCAAATTATGGCTTATGAAACAACTACAATTGACTGCAATTAATTGTAGGGGGAGCCGAAAAGAAACACTATCACCTTTCAACTGTATCAAAAAGTAGAGGATACCTGTAATTCTGAGGCATGCTGTATTTCAGAGCAGTGGTCGCCAACCTTTTGACCTTGGGGACCATCAAGTTCATAATTTGAAATTTCGAGGCCCACCAATATGATTTTTTTTATAAAAGTACATACATATGTAAAATAATGATCAGAGAACTTCCATTTTATATAAAAGTCACCTATTTAATATTAATAAAATTAAAAAGCTTATTTAATTATAAGAAAAATTATAACAGAGTGAGATAGAAAGAGCGAGAGAATGAGGGAAAGAGAAGGAAAATGAAAGAGATAAAGAATGAGAATCAGAGTCAGAGAGAAAGAAAGGAGAGAGAGAATGAGAGGCAAACTCATGAACACAGAGAATCACACATACACAGAGAGAGAGAGAGAAAGACAGAGAGAAAAGAGAGACAGATAGACACACACAGAGAGATAGACAGACTCCCATACCCATAGCGCTCTGGTGCTACACACACTCAGAGAGAGAGGGAGAGGGAGAGAGAGAGGGAGAGGGAGAGAGAGAGAGAGGGAGAGGGAGAGAGGGAGAGAGAGAACGCAGCAGGCAATTCCCCACGCCTGCCGGATGCCTGAAGCCTGCGGCAGGGCGGCGCACAGGGTCTTCCAGGAGAGGCCGCCTGGGCACTGGGACTCGCACTCCCTTTTGGCGCCTCCCAAGTGGAACGCTGTTGCTGCCAGGTTACCCCTACAAGCTGGAGAAGCCGTTTGGGCTGTAGGCAGGATTTTAGGGCGGTTGTCCGCTGCTTGGGACAGCTATGGCCGTGCCCGGACCTCAGAACAGACAGCACTCTCCCTGCATGCCCACCCCACACGGGCTCCAGGTGCTCTCCGTCCTAGGGTTCAGGCACAGCCATGGTGGGAGGGGGTGGTTATAGGGGCCTCTGCCAGCCGTCAAAAGCCTCGGCTGGGACAGTAGGGCGCTGCAGCTGCTGGAAAAAAGGTGGGCTTGGGCAGCAGTGAGAATGAGGCTCCATGGCCGCCAGGAAGGCTGGGCTGGTGCAGGGATGGAGTAAGTTGCTGCTGGCGCCGGCAAAATGCTAGGGCTGGTGGCAGCAAAAGGCTAAGCTTGAGCAGTGGGGGAAGCAGGCCGCTGCGGCCGCCAGGAAAATGCTGGGCTGAGGCGGCTGTGGCAGGCCTTTTTTCGTCCGCTGAGATGCATTGCCGGCGGTTTCCACACCCGCCGACAGTGATCCTTGCTGAGGCAGGCAGTTTCCTTACCAGGTCTTTAAAAAATATATAATTTCCAAATTATCTCACGGACCACCAGGATTCTCTCACGGACCACTGGTCCAGAGAAGATGTGTGGACTTCAATTCCCAGTATCCTCCAGTCAGTCTTGTTGGCTGGAGGATTCTGGGAGTTGGTCTAGACATCTTGAATTTACCAAGGTTGAGAACACTGTTGTATACTGTAGTTGCCACAATAAACCAACTCCATGATGTTCTGGAGTCTTGATTTTTTGAGGAATTTGAGATTCCTTCCACCTGCTTTCCTAAAGACACAAGCCACTGATGGCTTCAAACTTTCAAGGTCTAGCAATAAATGATCCCAAAATTGATAGATCAAAGTTGAATTTATTTAGCAGCTTTTCCACATGAGAATACAAAGAATGCTGTAGAAAAATATCAATTTGTTGTTATCATGAGATGTCTGCAGAGTCTGGAAAAATCTGCAAATAAGCAGCTATGAGTCTCACAGGGAGAAAGGGGGTCCTCTTTGCCCTTTTACCACCCATGTCTATATTTCCATTTTTTTTGGATCCTTCTAGAAGGGCTTGTTATTCTTACAAGTTCAAGTAAGACAGCTGCTATTTTCTTTCACTAAGATCAAAGATCTGGGCTCAGATTGTTTCGGGGGCAAGTCAATGTGGAGCATTACTGATCATTTGCTGCTGCTTTCTTAGTTTAGATTACATCATCATTAGAAGTTTTCCATAGATTCCACTCACCCTTCTTTGTTTGGAAGGGAAGGCAAGTAAACTGAGGATTTGCTGTATTGGAATAATGCCTTGAATAGAATGCACATGATTTTTGAAAAAAGAAGAAAATCAGTAGCAACTATCAAGTTTGTACAAAATGCTCTATGCTGAGTTTTGAAATGTTCCGCCAGGTATATTGGCATCAGTTAGACAAGGAGAAAAGGAAACAAAATAGTGCACTTTTCAAGATTGCAGTAATGTACTTCGATGTCTTTTCAGATCCCAAAGCACCATTTGCAAAAACGATTCAGATTCAGTTCTTCAACTTGGCAACTTCATAAAGATAAGCACCCAGAAGCTTCACTCCCTGAATATAGTTGTATCTGGAAAGGAAGCACCTGGTATTAAATGTCAGCCAAAACAAAACCCAAGCACTCCCACCAAAAACTAGAATACAAGTGGAAAATCTCTAGCCTGTGAGCTAAATATGACTCACAGCAGTAGAGCTCCAACTTTGCATAAGAACAAACAATATATATGCTTTACCTGTTGAGCTTCTCGTTCTGAGAATGGGCTCCGTCATCAGCAGACCCAACAGGAAGCAGCATCACATTTTTGCCTGTTGCTTCCTGAAAGGTCAGTGTGACAGGAATGCTCCCGCCTTCTCGAGTCAGATCTGGCTCCACACCGAAGACTAGGAAAAATAAAGAAGGAGATTAAGAGCAATCTTCATTTTCTTTACCAACCCTATGATGACTAGTAGCTTCCAGATGTGTTGGCCTTTCACTCACATCCCAAAATAAGTCTGGTTATGCTCCTAGGACTAACAGAATGTGTATATCCTGATAACTAAGTTGGGAAAAATATTTTGTCTCATGTACCTGTTATCCCTTTATAATCTTCCAGCAGGTTGGCATTGCCGTAACACAATACCCATCTGTTATCTTTTTCAAGGATCATTCTCCAGGTTGATTTTTATGAAAACTGACTAATTTCTGCCACTGAAGGCAGCCACTATAAAGTATCTACATTTTTATCTTAACAGGTCAAACACAGAAGGTATCATATTTTGATTAAGATTTTGAAAGAAACAATAAAAGATGTACTGACCTGTTTTCATGGCTCTTCTGCCAGCCATATAGTGGGGATGGTTGAAATCTGACATCCAAGGTTTTCCACCATGGCCCAGCTTTACACTGAATTTGTTGGGGCTGTGCAACTCAGCAAACATTTTGGATAAGTAATTTTCAACCTTAAATAATGATTAAAAACTGGTTACTTAAAACAGCTAGAACAAAATTATTGGTCAATTATGCAGAAACTCTGTTTAAGACTACAGTACAAATCAATTCCCTACATCTGAATAAATGAGCCGTTTCTCCAATTAGGTCCTTCAACCTTATTTTGCATATGGGCAAAGTTTGAATTACACTCATACCAATATTTTACTTGCCTTACACTTTCGCATAAATCAGGGAACATGCTCTGAAATTAACTACGGACTCACAGCAGTTTGAAGGTCAAGGCAGTGATTTGGGGGCGGGGGAGATTTAAAAATCAAAACCTGTTTGAGGAGAGGAAGAAGTATCCAAGTTAGGATTTTCATATCACAAGCTGAGATGGGACCCTTTTCAATTCTGCCTACTTCTCTCACATGTAGGGCTTTGGTCTGGTGCTTGAGATAACCTTACAAAATAATAGATGCTACACAGCATTCATCAAAAAGTATTTGCAAAGCTGCAACTGAATTTGTGAAAAACCCAAAACACAGTCTGCCTCCCGAATGAAGGGATTTGTAGCACAGCCCTAATCTTGGCTTCTGCTCATGCAGTTAACACACAATGTTCTGAATTGTGATTTGAGGTCCCTTATCTACCTTCCTTGACACATACCAGATTAGTCACAACTTCTGGAGTCATGTTTGGCACTAGTCGGATCGAAAATTTGCCAATCACTTTTCGTGGTATCACAGTTTTACAACCATATCCAGAGAAAGCCCCTTCTATTCCATGAAGGGATAAGGATGGGTACCGCCATCTGTGCATCAAAACCATCTCCTATAGAAAGAACATTAAAGAGAAGAGATGAAGTCAGGTATGAACTGCCTATTTATGGCAGAATTATTCAAGGTAAAACTATAAATCATGAACATGTGGCTACCTTGGAGGAGGATAGAACTAGAATATTTGTATTCCCCTCTACTAACTTAATATCAATCTAGTAAAATTATATTTTTTACCTTCTGTTCTTTAGATCAATGCGCCAATATTGGACAATATGTTTTTATGATCCAGATTTAGTAATAGATTTAAGGGTTGGAATGATTTTATCCTGATACCTGATTATGTACATGGATCTTATTTTTTCCGTCCTCCCCTTCTTCTATTTTAATCTCTAAGTATACATAGTTTCTTATTGAATTTATCATAGATGTAGTAATGTTTGTTATGCTTCACTAATTAAAATGCACATGCCACATCTGGCTGTGGGGCCTTCAAGAAACTGTATCTTTTCCTGATTCTCAGGGTAGTTGTGCAATTCTAAGAAACAGCACTCATTTATTAAATTTTTCATTTATTAAATTTGTATACCGCCCTTCTCCCCGAAGGGACCCATGATGGAATTAAAATGTCAACAGAAGACCCCGTGTTATCATAACTTCTTGGTACCTCTTTAATTCAAACACATGTTTTCTTGAGACTGGGCAACTACTGGCACTACTCAACTTTCAACCATTCTTTTAGAGAACTCAGCACTGAAAAATGTGACTTACAACCAGTGCTCAGACTTACGACTGTCACAGCATCCTCATAGTCACATGATCAAAATTCAGGTAATTGGCAACCAGCATGTATTTACGATGACTGCAGCATCTCAGGGTAATGTGACCATCCTTTGCAATCTTTTCAGCCGACTTCCAACAAGCAAAGTCAATGGGGAAAGGTGAATTTGTTTAATGACCACATGATTCGCTTAACAACCATGGCAAAAAAATTGTAAAATAGACCACGGCTCACTTAACAATTGCTCTGCTTGCAATGGAAATTCTGATCCCAACTGTAGTTGCCACCTGAATTCCCCAAATCCAAGAAAACACGCATTCCTCCTCTTTAAGGATGCACTGGGAGTATAATGAGAATGCCCACACCTGCGCCAAAGTATCCTTTTTTGCTTCAGATCAGAAAAAGAAATTATTTAAAAGGCCCTCCAAATGCAAGTCCTTCCCCAGGCAAAAAAAAGAGTCAAATGCTTAAAAGATGGATTATAATAGTCTGTGTACACAAGAGAGGAAATGGTTGGGCAAGAGACCAAGAGTAAAATTGAAAATAATACAAGACACAAGAGAGAGGGGTGGTGTCAAGATGCCCAATCTAAAATTATATTATGATTCAGCAGCCCTATCTGCAATCAGTGATTGATTTAATTTGACACATACAAGAATTTTGAATCTAGAAATTTTTGATTTGGTATATGGTTGGCATGCTTATTTATTTTACAATAGGAAAGTGGACAAGATTTTTAAAGGTCATATTATTAGGAATGCCCTGTTACGTGTTTGGAAAAAATATCAATAT
>JANHFO010000089.1:0-13287 GCA_032468095.1 Pareas carinatus
TCCATGTTCCGTCTAACAGTCTCTGGGTGGATCTTTCCCATGCCACACTCAGGTCTCCTCCTCCTCATCACATCATGCACTTGGCCTTGAAGATAAGAAGCCAGGTGCAAGACCATGCTCAACTCCCCCCATCTGCCTCCATGGCAACTCCGAGAAGATCTGGGAGTTGACACTCTTCCCTTTTACCAAATCTAATTGGAATAGAATTTGGAGAAAGGAGGAGAACCACTCCAAATTTCCCACCCTATTTTGCAAAGCCATTCTAGAAGGATAAAATGTTTGATGGTATTTAAAAATATTGAAAGATATGGAAAGGCAAGGACAAATGCACTACCCACATTTGGAATGCTCCTAAGGTAATTCACAAGCATGATTAATGTAACCCTATTTGAAACCTGATTGAAAAGAGTTCATATAACTAACTTCTTCCAGGGCTCCCATTGGTTCGTGAAAGTGTCATATCAAAAGTATCTGATCATAGAAACTCATCTCAAATTTCATTACACTGCCCCTTTTCAATTGGTCAGTCAAATTTGTCTTTTTACAGCCCATATTCTTTGCCAGAAGCTGAAACTGTGAATACTTACATTCACAGTTACTGTGAATACTTACATTCACAGGCAGCAAATTTCACTGTTGATCCTTGATCACTTAAGGATTTAGCTGCCCCTTCTGTCATGAGGCTTGTTAGAAAATCTCGGTCCTGGACTAGTTAGTGAGAATATTCTCTTTCACTCTTAGTGAAAAAAAATGATACAAAATTGATTGTAATTCTATCATACTTTGCATGGCTCCCTGGATGGTCTATGTGCTTTAAATTATTCTAGAAAAATGTAAAATTTTATAGATTTTGCTGCCACTGGATCCTTATGTGACTTGTTTCGTGCTGCACCAGGAAAACTAAGTTAAGCTCCATTTAGTGGGATTTTTTTCTCTAGAAAGTTTAAAATTGTGGTCTCAGGCAAAAAAGAGGATTATAAATTTGTGGATGCTGGGGAGAAAGTGGGCATGTTTTTTCCACACATAATTCAGGATCACATAGTGAAATAGAAAACACAATCAGTTTTCTATACTTTTCTTCCAGCATAAAATAAATTCATGGATTTTGTTTTTCACAAGATAAAGAAATAGCCGTTAGTTTAATGAGGTAATCACGCAAGATCTGTTTTTCTTTTGACATGCTGACTTGAAATTTTGGGTACAAAATTCCCAACACATCTGGAAAGCTGAGGTAGACTCTGATCTAAATAGACTAATCTATTAAATCAAAATATAATGAACCAGCAATACTATGCTGGAGGTTCTTTATGAGCATTTTGCAAAGTAGGATTCTGGGTTACCATTGTTGGAAACAAAATGATGCCAATTGTTTTTATGGTTCAGGCACCATAGCTTTTCTTTTGTTTATCCAGGATGCATCTGACTAGATGCTAAATTAAATGGAGTCTTAGTTGACAGATCAAGATGGCTGAGTGCACTACATTGCCTATCTCCAGTCAATTGATTTAAGGTTTCTTGATTTGTTATTTGCTTATATATGGAGATCTATTTATTTTTAATAGATGCATTCTAGTAGTATCCTCCATTCACATTGATACCTCTTTCTTAGTAACTTGCAAAGAAATAGGTTAACAATAATGCGGAATAGTTGCAAAATGAAAACTATTTAGGGAGGGTATATATGTTTTCCCATGTACAACTCTGCAAAGTATTCTGTTTCCTTCTTTGGACTGACAATAAAATATACATTTATTTAGACTGGTTTGTTTAGTAATTAGAAAAAATATCTTCATTCCCCCACTGCATTTCTCAGAGAATGTAGACTAATGATAGGTCTATATGCCTTTAAAACAGTTTTACATTGTAGACACATACATTTTATTAGAATTATTATCCCTGCTCAGGAAACGAACACATTATTTAATTGGTGGCTACAATGACATTTTTTGTACCACCACATGAATTAGTAATTAAGAATACTCACTTTTTAAATGAAACAAAAAGAGCTTATGGATCTTCTGCCAGTGTTTCCTACCAGTTTTAATAATTGGATATTTTCCTCATTGTTCCTTTCTCTAGCAGTTTCACTAAAGTTATATTACACAGATTTATTTCAGAGAAATAGAAAGATTTAGTATATAAGAATGTGCCTAAGAACTAAAAGGAATGATGCCCTTTTTATATGTTGAGTCTAACTGTTTGAATTTTGAGTTTTCTCCCTCCTTTTTAAGTCAATGCTCAGTTGGCTATTCAAATCTTTGTCCATATTTTAAAATATTTTAAAAAATAGTGTGATTTTGGGTCATAACTAGTTTTCCAGATTTTACACCTGAGTTTTTGAGCATATACATTATGCAGCATGTAACAATCCACATCCTTGTTACCACATTAAATTTAATTTGTCTGTGTAATGGCATTTTTCTTATATATGTAGTGCTTTCATCTCCATAAAGTATTAATATCTGTCTCATCACATACGGCAATGTAGCCATTATTTCATGCTCCATTGGTACTGGAGCACTTTGGACTTATGCATCAAATCCCTGACAGTATTTAAGGGCTTCAGAATAAAATTTCTGCCAAACCCTGCCCTCAACCCTCAAACCCTATATACCAAAATGTACTTGACTTGTAGATCGGTTTGCAAAAATTGTCATAAGTCCAATGCATTTTATTCCTTCCACTTAATTGTCACAATCGTCACAATAGTTACTATTAAATTAATTGTTATTCATTCACTTTCAAGTAATCACACTCTCAAAATAATTATAAAAAGTGTGTGTGTGTGTGTAATATTTAGAAGATGGAAAGATTAAAGTTCGTTTCCAAAGCTTTGTCATTTTGACATATCTTCAACAATCTGTCCAGAAACTTCAGTGGTTTCAGTCAGATGGATTTCAAGTCTGAACTGCAAGAAGTTACAAAAAGCAACTTGAAGTCCTGACAAGACAAATTAGGTAATTGTTTAAACAAGCTGAGATCAGAATCCCTACACTTCAAGAAAGGTGGTTTCTGAAACAGGTTTCAATAAAGTTGATGCAAAAGAAAAAGTAGCACCTTGGATAGTGCAATATTTATCCTGGAATGTCTAGAGAGGAACATCACTGTTCCTCAAGCAATTTGAAATACTGTAGCACCATGCACAGACATGCTGTTTTAGCCCTGCAAGGTCTATGCTATGTCTGTATTGCGTTCTGAGTGTAATCACGCAACATATGGAAACTGAAAGAATAGCAGGAAAATCTAAGTGATAATCTAAGTGATATTTGGGTGATATTCAAATTTACTTTATTGAAGAGAAAACATTTTATTTTACAGGAAAGGCAGGGGATACTCAGAAAACATTAGTAATGGAAGGGTTTCAAGATTTGTAACTCAAAAATTTATCACAAAGATTTAAAGCATGTATGGAAAAGGGCAACACCCCAATTCCCCTCAAAGGTGAGATGAATATTAAGCATATAAATTTGCTGTAAAGAAAATGAACAAGGAGATTTTTTTCTCTATCTCATAGCAATAATGTTGAGCCCAGTACAGGTGGACAAGATCAAGGAAGGAAGAGCTACACAGACTTCAGTGAGATATTTATACCAATACACAATCTTGGAGACTGGAAAAGAATTCCTTACCTTTGCAGTAAATTTATTAAGGTGGTGTTTCTTTGAATGATTTGAAATGCTTCTTCTCAAATTTCTTTCCACCTATGCTGAGTTACTGTTTATGAGATAAATTGCCAGCAGATTCATCTTATGTCATACAATTGTTCATGTCTACTTTTTCCTCTATTACTTTCCCTACCTCCCTACACTTTTTCATATCCCAGGAGCATCCAGTAAAGATGAAATATGAATGATGCAAAGCAGAAAAATGCATTTCTCTACACAACACATAGTAAAATTATGAAACTCGCTGTTCATATGGTGATTACTATTAAATGGCTGGGATGTAAAATGAAATCAGATAAATGCAAGCAGGACAAACCTCTTAATGTGTATTAGCACTCGGTAAAGCTTTAGTTCAAAGTATTCTTTCCAGGTACCTGAATGAAGAAAGCAGCATCTGTGCTGCTTTGCTCAAGAAAACATTTTCTAAAATAAATCTACTAGGAGAAGTAGATTGGTCCCACCTTGACATTCTTAACTGAAATATCTAGGCAGGCTGCATTGCGTCTGGGATGCAAAGTGCAACAGAGACAGTATTTTTATTCTATAAATGTCTTTGAATATGTGAGTGGGAAAGTGTTCTCAAACAAATACCCTGCTTGTAGGCTTCTCATATTTATCTAGTGGTTGACCACTTTGGAAACAGTAAATATGGCTAGGCAGGACTTTGGTTTCATCCAGCACTTTTAGTTTGATATACTAAAGGAGAACTTTAATTTTAATTGATTATGGGGAACCAAGTATATTTTTGGTGATTACTTAGATATAGAACTCTGGTTTATTTGATGATCCATTTGTTTGTTATCATGGCTATCTATGATATTCTCAGGAGTCTTCTCCAACACCGCAGTTAAAAAGAATTAATACTTTCAAATCCACTTCTTCGAAGTCCAACATTCACTTCCATAGAGCAACAGAGGAAATACATCTGCTTGCGTTGCTTGCATTATTCTGATCTTTCGGGTGCAGATACATTACAGCATCTGAATATGTTTTTCAAGGCTTTCATGGCTTGAAATGAATGTCAAATGTTAGTCTACAGCATGTTTCCTGATGTGGGACTTTTGAGGAACAAGGTTTGTCTGACACCACGACTACTAGTAGGCTTTAGATGCCAAATTAGTTTTTGGTCAGCTATTTAAAAGTTTATAATGCAAAGTTATATAAATACATGATTTATATTACCTATTCTGAAGGAAGTTCTTTTAAATCCCGTTAAATTATGTAGTGCTTTCTCTAAGTTAAAATAAAGAAGACTTCTGTGGTATTGTAAAGATTATCCAAGGTAAACGCTATTAAACAAGTGAAATCAGTTCCCATGTAGAAACAAAAAAAATTTTCTGGCAACTAAGAGACTGAAACAGTTGTTTATTGGGATAATAAACAATTAATTTTTTTTTTGCAAGTCAATCTTTATTTTACAAATTTTCATACAACCATGACAAGGTAAGTTGGTACAGTTAAGGTTTAATGGCTTCCAAAAAGCAAGTTTTCATATATACATTGAATATATATAATATATAAATCTGTTTCTTTTTCTTTAATATTTCCTTCTCTCCCTCCCCTTTCTTCAATCTTCCCCTTGTCTTTTTTTCTACATCTTTTCTTGCTTTTCTTCTTTCCTTCCTTTCTTCTTTCTTCCCTTCCACATCCTTCTTCCTCTCTTACTTTACTATTCTTAATTTACCACCAGTCAATTCTTTAAATTTAATTTTACATACATTTTATCAAAGTGTTCTATTTTGCTTATCTGGTTTATTTTTATTATCTACCTTAACCCTTTAAGTACTTTTATACATTTTGTTTATACACAAATTTTATCATTACACTCCTTATTTCTATATAATTTAAATATATGTTTATAACTTAATAATAGTTTTTCCCCATAGAAACAAGACCAATAGTTTAAGTTCTTATGCTCTTACAAATAATTAAATTTATACAGGGATAAGAAAATTCTGATAGTTAGGATTGAACTTAAATATGGAAGATATTTTAGTAAGTAGGTAATATTTAATTTCTTTTTGTCTGTTGTAATCCTTAATATTTCCTTCTTTCTTTATCTTTCTTTCTCATTCATTTTTTCTCCTTTCTTATTCTTTCGCTCTCTTTCTTCTCTTTTTCTTCTCTTTCTTTCCCCTTCTTTATTTTTATCTTAAACTCTTTCTTCATCTCCTTCTTCTTATTCTCTTTCACCTTGCCACTTTCTCTTATTCCTTCTGTTCCACACCTTTCTCTCTATAAACTCCCTTTCCTGTTCTAATCTTGTTTGTAACTCTCCATTTCCCTTTATCTTTTCTAACTCTTGTCTTACCCTCTTACTCTTCTCCTTCCTTCTTTCTCTCTTTCCTCCTTCCTACTTACTATTTCACATTTTTTCTTTTTCCAACTAATTCCTTTTCTCCATGCTTTTTTCCATATTTAAGTCCATTTTATACACAAGAAATTAATTACCTAATTTTTCATTTTTGCATAATTTAACTTTCTTAATTCATTTCAAATTTTTCCATTTAAGTAGCATATAATCTTTATCTATAATTCTTTTAATTTATATTCCCAAATCCATCATTCTATATTTTCTTTAATATTTGGTTTCACATAGTTCTTCTCTTCTATAAGGGATTCTCTATTTTGCTTTTGCTTTTCATATATTATATGTTATTATTTTTTCTTTTAACACCAAAATCATGTTTTCTGTTTCTATTCCATCACCAGTCCTTCCCCCCCCCTATTATTATTATTCATCTTAACCTTTTTCATTAACAGTCATTTAAAATCATTTCAATCTTTTAAAATCATAATAAAATTACATATTATCCATACTTTGAGCCTATTTTCCCAATAATTATATATTTAAGTTTTAAGTTTAGCCATTCCTTCCTTAGTAAATAAGCCTTTTACATACACTTTTTCCCTTTGTAAATTTTCCTTTGTTTTCTCTCTCCCCCAAAGACTTTCTTTATTCCTAGTCCTCACCTTTTCTTTCCCCTGTTTTCTTTGTTTTCTTGTATCTATCCTTTATTGGACTTCTTCTCTTTTAATCTCCACCACTGTATTTTTTTTCTTTTACCTTTTCTTGGGGTTAAGTTTTTACCGTTTTTCCCCATTTTGAGAAGAGTCCTTCCCTTTCTCTACTACTTTGTTCCTTATTAGCTTTCTAGCATTTTTCTTCCTTATTATCTTCCATCTCTTATTCAAATCAAAATTTATCAATTTTTTCCCACATTTTATTTTTCATTCTCATTTCCCACATTTCTCTCTGTCTTGTTCTTTCCTTTAAAACTTCCATTATTTCTTCCATTTGTTTTACAATTAATTGGTACAACAGACTCACAGGTCCTTCTTGTGCTGGCTCCATTTTGCTTAAATTTCTCTTCCCTTTTATATTTTCCAATAGAAGTTTCACCACTGGGGCCCAAAAGTATATCTCTCAAAGTTGATTCTGAAGTTAGTCTTTTAAAGCCAATTTGTAACCCATCAATTTGCATTCAATATTATGTTTTTCCACTCTCCTCCAAATTAATCTGTCTGTCTCTGTTTTCACATTGCATCCATTTTGTCCAATATGATCTCTTTTTATTATTTTTCTTTATTGATCCAATATTTCCACAACATTCAGGCCTCCAAGTTTATTTATAATCTTCATATTTATAATCCTCATATTTAGTTTAATTAACATATTTGTCCAACTTTAATCCAGCTCTAACTCAATTTTATTCACAATCTATGGCTGTTGCAGTTCCTCATTTTAATATTTCAGAACTAGGAGTAATCTAAAATTTGTAGAATCACCTTCTTGCTCGTATATTTTCCCCCCAAAATCTTAATTCGCCACTTGAAAAATGTTTTTACAGGCACTTTTTTTCTACCTTTAATTCTTTTAATTCACCCCTCTACATTTACAGTGGGATAGTACCTTCTTATTCTTTTCTTCTTCTGGACCTATGAACTCTACTCTGCTTCCATTACTTTAATTCCATGATTCAATGTCTCATGGCATTCTGAATCATCCTTAAATGGCATCCTCAAACTCCATTTCTTCTGCTGGGGAAAAGGAACATAAAGCGGCTTTAGACTGGTGGGACTGCTGCCCCACTAGCTTCCCTGCTTGTGCTTCCTCTTTGGATGCCTCTTCAGGGCGTCCTTCGGCACCTAAGTGCCCCCAAATAGGCCAAAACTGAGACTTCGGTGACCAGAACGAACTGGAACCAGAAGTCCCCCCCCTCCAAAAAAATTCATCTTTAAGGTGGCAGTAGAAATATAGTTGTTTTGGCTTCAAGAGATTACAGTATAATGCTATTTTTCTGCAAATTCTATGGAAATGAATGCACTTATTTATTTGTTCATTAAATATATATGGTCACATATTCACCAAGGGTGACTCTAGGTGGTGTACAATAATCCAATAAACAAAGCATCCATAAAAACATTCATATAAATATATTTAAAAAGCAAGGCCAAAGATTAAGACCGTTAAAATTAGGAGTAAAAATATACCAAACCCATTATGAAGACAGTATCTAACTTAGTAGTATAGCTATCTGAGCAACTCTCTGGTTCCCTGGAATCCCCAGGCCTGGTGACATAACTAGTCTTAAGGGACTTAGGGAAAAACCAATAGGAATTGAGCTATCTGCCTTGTGGAATAAGCTCTGTCTTGTTGAATATTCCACAAGGCAGGTGCCGCAGTGGAGATGGCCTTAACAAATGTATGTCCCTGGCAGATGGACCTCAAACAATGCCCTCTCTGACAGATCTATTGGGAGGAACTGATATAATTGTAGAGATGTTTTCTCAGATAACCTGGTCTCATGCCATAAAGGGCTTTAAAAATTAAAGCCAGCATCATGAATTGTACCCAGAAGTAAACTGGCAACAGTGCAACTTGCAGAGAAGTGTAGTGAAATGTGATATTCTTGGGTGACACATCACTCTCTGCACTACACCAATAGAAGCTTCTGGATACTCTTCAAGGGCAGTCCCATGTAAAGCACCTTACAATAGTCCAATCTAGAAGTAACTAGGACATAGGTGACTGAACAGAGCTGCCTGATCCAGGAATGGGCATAATCTGTGTACAATGTAAAACTGTCCAAAAGTCAACTTAGCTAGAACTGATACCTGCTTTTCAAGTAGGAATTTTGAATCTATGAGGACTCCCAGATTACACCCTGGATCTGTCTGGGGCAATGCAATGCCATTCAAAACCGAAGATGGCATAGTTCTGGAACCAGTTAGCCCTAAACCTCAGAACCACTCCATCTTGCCAGAATTCAGTTGATGTCTATTGTTATCCATCCAGACCTTCACAGCAGAGGGCACTGGAATGAGATATTCATGACATCACTTAATTCAACAGGGGGAGAGATGTAAAATTGGATGTCATCTGCACACTAACCTAGCTCACCCGGCAGCTTTATATAGTTGTTAAACAGGAGATAAGAGAGAACTGAACACTGTGGCATTTCACATAGTAGGGGCTGAGGGTGGGACCTTTGCTTGCCAATCAACTCTGACTGGAATGGATTCTGAAGGAAAAAGGTGAACCACCACACCATACCAGCCACTCTCAATTCTCTGAGGCAATACAGAAGGATACCATGTTCAATAGTATGTAAAGCCATCAAGAAGTCAACTAGGGCGGGAATGGATGCATAATGCCCATCCAGCCAACATTAGAGACAACCACTATCATTTCTATCACATGCATTCAGATACTTCGTTTCATGCAAACCTCTCTAGAGCTGGTGTGCAACCATCTTTTCAACTGTTTTTCAAAAAAAGGGATGGTAGAAGACTGGATGAAAAGTGTCTAGTTTGGTGGGATCCAGCACTGACTTCTTGAGTAGGGGCAAAGCAAGGCCTTTTAAAGGTAAACGAAGCACCTCTTCACTCAAAGAACAATTAACAACTGCTAGAACCCACTCCCATGGCACCTTCTTAGACACTGTAACAATCTAAAAAAACTTGAGAAATTCTTGGATATGGGTGCAAGGAATTTTAATTTATGCTAAATAGATGTTACTCTTGTTTCAGTACTATTGTTGCTCTAGTTCTGTTTATATACAGTATATTTGTTAGGCTATGAATGCTTCTGAACTATTTCATCAGAAGTGATCTGGCATACACAGGTTAGCACCTGTTTATAGCAGCTGGCGTTTTTTTTTTTTTTGAACTTTCAATTTTTATTGGCTGATTCTAAGTTCATAAGCCCTGGAATAGGTCTTAACATCAGCAACATCCCACACATTTTCCCAATTAACTGTAAAGCGTAAGACTCCTCCAAGGCTATACATCCCAGTTATCTTGTTGTAAGTAATAATTCTCCAAGTTAAAGTGCCATTCCTGTGTTTCTTTCTTTTCATTCTGCTTAATTGCCTGATTTCCCCTTTTCTTATTTGTTCCATACAGTGGGAGGAAGTCAGTGGCTACGATGAGAACCTCAACACAATACGTACTTACCAAGTTTGCAACGTCTTTGAACCCAACCAGAACAACTGGTTGCTTACCACCTTCATAAATCGACATGGCGCACACCGTATTTATACAGAAATGCGCTTCACTGTACGGGACTGTAGCAGCCTTCCCAATGTTCCTGGTTCCTGTAAGGAAACTTTCAACCTATATTACTATGAAACAGACTCTGTTATTGCCACCAAGAAATCAGCTTTCTGGACCGAAGCCCCCTACCTCAAGGTGGACACTATTGCTGCAGATGAGAGCTTCTCTCAGGTGGATTTTGGTGGCAGGTTAATGAAGGTGAACACGGAGGTGAGGAGCTTTGGGCCCCTCAACCGGAATGGCTTTTACCTTGCCTTTCAGGATTATGGGGCATGCATGTCGCTGCTGTCTGTAAGGGTATTCTTTAAGAAATGCCCAAGTGTGGTGCAAAATTTTGCCATCTTCCCAGAGACCATGACAGGAGCAGAAAGTACTTCCCTAGTGATTGCACGAGGTACATGCATTCCCAATGCTGAGGAGGTGGATGTGCCTATTAAATTGTACTGCAATGGTGATGGGGAATGGATGGTTCCCATTGGTCGCTGTACTTGCAAGGCTGGATATGAGCCTGAGAACAATGTGGCCTGTAAAGGTAAGATGATGATTTTCTGTTGTCTGATGACCATTGCCTTTTGCCTAAAGAACAGATGAGAAACCCCTGAAATTAAATAATGGCTGAGATATCTTTAAAGGATTTGTTTGTTTGTTTATGCATTTATTTAATCATGTGGTTATTTATTTATTTACCCATCCTATTTCTTAACCTCCCATCTAGCTAAGAGAGTGGCTCTGGGTGGTGTGCAACAACATTGTTTTTCAATTAATAAAACATTAAAATCAGAATTTAATTTAAGATTTAAAACTTTGAAAATTATAAACATAGCATTATAAAATTTAAAAGGGCAAAACATTACAAGATGGAAAGTTAGCAGTAAATGCAGGTGTGGGGAGGGTCTCATGGGACCAGCGAGCGCATGGTTGTCTGGGCCTCTGTGTCCCTTACGTAAGGCTGCACAGCCAGGTTTTGACACCTTTGTCGAAGGCCACGATATTGGTGCTTTCCTTGCCTCTGAGGGCAGGATGTTCTACATGCAGGGGCAGCAGTAGAGAAGGCCCTCTTCCTAGTCCCTGCTGGTCAAAATTATTTGACTGCTGGGGACTTGCCAATAAAAGAACACTATTAGCTCTATGTTGTGAAGGCCAACATCATGTGGTTGCCTAGGAAATTGCAAATTGACATAGCTTTCTTTATTTTTGATAACTGTAGATCTGAAAGGAGTCTTCTCAATGCCTGCTTCTCTTACAGTAAGGCTTGCTAAGGTAGACTTTATCTTCCCCAAGCTAAAGAAGGCAAAAGGGATATAATACTATTGCACAATAGGTATATATTGATCAACTTTCTTGAAGTTATTTTTTTAGCCAAATTTTTCCTTGTAGATAACTAGATAGCATAAAAATACAGAAAATAGATTTAATTGGGAAAATAGAAAATTAAAGCCAACACAATAGTTATGAAGTCTTGCCAAAACAATTGCAATTTTAGTGTTAGTCATAGTTTCTTAGAGAAAGTGATCCATAATCTGAGCGCCAGAACATTATGCCTTTCCCTCTGTTTTCCTTTGTTGATGAATTCTAGTCAGTCCAATATGAGTAGAAACACTTCAGCATGTATTTTGCTTACTTTTTTAATCCCTCAGGTGCTGAAGATGGTGCTTCAGCTCAGAATAGAATCATCTAGTCATATTTTATACAATCCTGAAGTTTGTGCAGTGATTATCTATAGCAGCCTTTCCCTTTGTGTTCCCAGTGTCCCTGTCTGAGTTTAATACCACACCATCCATGGTCAGACTGCCCTGGACTGATAGGAACTGCAGTGCAATGCATTAAATGGGGGAGGGAGAATGATTTAGATAAAATGAACAACTTCTCTTTGTTTGGATGAATTAAAAGGTAGCTGTGAATGATTAGTACTCTAGCTCTGCTGCCTCATTTGCCAACTAACAATTTTCTGTATACAACCTTGTAAAAATGTCTGGTCAATAAATGGGAGTTCAGTTTTTGTTTACCAATATTTACAAAAGTCAAATGGTGACATGTATAAATAGGGGACAAATATCTGATCCAGTGACCTTTTTGTGATATTTGAAGAGAATTGTGTCAGTAAATAACCTGACAGCTTGCTTTGTGCTGGCCATTCTGTAAATAGTTATTTTACTTTCTTTCTCAGTAAAGAGAAAGCAAAAAAGATATTTTCTTTTCTCTAAACCTGAAGCCCAAACATTAGTTTGCCTATGAAACCCCGAGAGAGGGTTGCAGTTGTATTTTATTTAAAGAGGATGTATTTTAGAGATGAGTTTTAATTAAAGCTAACCTAAGGAATCTGTGTTAATGTTGTAAATGATCTGAGTTTTTTCCCTCTGTGTGAATGGAGCCAGAGATTTCATTTCTCTAAGCCAAAGAATTGTCAGAGATGGGGACATTACAAAGGTAGGCTGAAATGAAAATCTATGCCCTTTCTGTTTTCTCCCTTGGTGATTTGGGAATGAAGGCATGAAAATGATCAAATATAGGCTGTATTTGTGAATAGAGTATGGGGACGAGCATGATTCAGTTAGATTCTGTAGGTGTAAAACCACATACTGGGAATAGTTCATTGTGAAAGGAAAGCTGTGCTGTATGTCATGTATATAAATGGATGAGTATATATAAACAGCAGTCAGTCACTGATTAGGTGCCCAACATAGACTAGTTTGAATACTAATTTTTTACAACACATGTAGCATTTGTATGAGAAAAGCCAAGAGAAATCCCTACAAATATTAACTAAATACTTCAAGCTGCAAACGATGTATACTATCTGCAACACTCTATAAAAAAGTTATTTGACCTTATATTTTTATTCACACTTTAAAAATCTTCCAAATAACTTACTTCTAACAAAATCTAATAATAGAAAAGAATATTACTTTGCTTTTAAATATGTTTTTTTAAAAGTGCTTAGCTGCTTGTGTTTTTGTTTAACCTGAAAACATTATCTAAGGAAAATAAGGCTCCAACGGTCTGGTATGTGGGGACGGGCCCACGCCCGATCCCCCTGAATGGGGGAAACTGCTCTAAACCCTTC
>JANHFO010000089.1:38070-50137 GCA_032468095.1 Pareas carinatus
TTAAAATTTGTATACCGCCCGTTTCCCAAAGGATTCAGGGCAGCGAACAGCCAGGTAAGATCACATCAATTACAGAAGTTAAAAAACAAATTAAAATATATTAAATAGTTAGGGCGTACTGTTAAAACTTTTAAAACTTTCTTTAAGCCCCCCAATACAATTAACCAAATTAAAATTCAATTACAATAAAAGGGGGAAATTAGGACAGCCCAGCCTGAACAAACAAGTAGATTTTAAGGGTAAGGCGGAATACACGGAGGTCCGGGATCCTGTGTATCTCCAGGGGGGAACCCATTCCAAAGGGTTGATGCTGCCACAGAGAAGGCTCTATCCCTGGGGGCATTGTCTGGCCAACGGCACCCTGATGAGACCCTCTCTGTGTGAGCGTACTGGCTGGTTGGATGTAGTTGCTGGTAACAGGCGATCCTGTAGGTACCTAGGTCCTAAGCCATGGAACGCTTTAAAGATGGTAACCAACACCTTGAAGCGCACCCAGAAGACCACTGGAAGCCAGTGCAGTTCACACAGGAGAGGAGTCACATTTTTGATAATTAGGATTCCTTATTTGCTATAATTATGTCTGTACATTTGTACTTTCCAAAATTTCCCATCATTGTTGTTGAGATGGTTAATTTAGACATTGTGAGTTGCAAGCTATATAAGGAACTTATTTCTAGTTTTCTAAAATTTGGAGAAAAAGTCACATTTTTAAGGTCAGAGTAGTCAACCTTTTATAGGGGAATGCTTTTCTAGAAGGATTGCACTGTGACAAAGAGGATACAATTCCTAAGTCCCATTAAATGACATTTCTAATAGATGAGACATTAGGCACATCCAGCCTGTCAGATCTTACTGGACAGGAAATAAGATCAGATAGCCAAGTCTTATACCATGAAAGAATTTACAGGTGGCACTAGCTCTTTTAATTGCACTTAGAAGCTTACTGGTAACCAGTGCAATTTGCATAGTGGACATTTTACATGGGCTGCTGAAATACATTCAATGTTGCTTATTCTGGATGTTCTGGACCATCTGTAGCTTTCATGAGGTTTTCAAGGGCAGTGCAATGTAGAGTGCATTGTAGCAGTCCATATATAGGGAGATCAAGCTGTAAAGTATTGTGAAAAGAGATTCACAATCCAGGAAACGGTGCAGTTAATTGGTGGACCAGATGAATCAGCATGAAAGCCTTCCTACACTCAACTGTCATCTGCTTCTTGAGCAGAAGCTGCGACTCCAGGATACCCCCCCAAATTTCATACTAGCTCTGATCTGGGAATTGCTACTTCATTCAGAAGTGAGATAGAAAATCACCAGGATCCACAGCCAATTGGTCTTATCAGGGTTAAGTTTATTCTTCCCTTATCAACTTCTAGGCACACAGGTATAAGCTAAATAACATAACTTGGTAAACCAGGGTTGATATATATCTGATCCATGTTGGTGAATGATCTCACAAAATGGCATTATGTAAATGTTGAACAGGAGAGGCAAGACAGTTAAATTCTGAGACACCCAGTAAACATGAGCTTGGGTTTCGACTTTCCCCTCCTGTTAATATCCAGTTTTAATTGATTATGGATAAAGGAGAAACATCACACTATCATGAATCTCACTCCCAAATCCCATAACTGCTTTATAAGGATGCTCCGATCAGTGATAGTAAAAGCTGCTATTCGAAACTAACAAAAATTGTCAACATCCTATGGATTGAAAGATGACTTCTTGAGGATGGAAAATAGCACAGAATGAGAAAACATCCCTTTTCTCAAGGATGAATTTACCACCACATAGATCTAGCCACATGTCACCTCCAATGTGGCCAGGACTTTACATAGTCTTAAGAAAACATCACAAATTAAAACATTGTTATAAATGAACATGTGAACATAAACTGGTTGAAGATATTTTTTATTATTTAGGAAAATTGTTGAGCATAACAAATGAATAAAGAAGTTGTCCCTTTTTAAGATAAAGATTGAATAGACAAAATTATATTTAAAGAATGACTCAGAAAATTGTTATTCAGGCTGGAAGAGATTTTAAACTTATTGTATTTAATAAATATGGTACAGAAGAAGAGTCACAGATCAGAAAATTATTAATGCCTTCTACACTAAGATTGTAATTATGTCCCTAAGAATTTCTAGATAAAAAATGTACTACAAATAAAATAATGGCAACCATGACAGCAACAAAAAGCATATATTGATATCTCTGACTATGATATGGAGGTAGAACATAATGTTTAATGTTCTAATGTCTCTATCTATTTGTTCTTCTAAGGCAGAGGTTTTCAATTTCAGGTCTGTAGACCCCTTGGGGTCCATGCCAAGTTGCCAGGGGGTTCACAGACAGGTTAAGAAAAAATTGGAAAAAGTAATATACATAAATTGTCAATTAGTAATTAGTTGAATTTGTGGGAATGGGGTCCGCTGTGTAGCAGCAGCATGTTATGGGGTTCACAGCTTGAAAAAGGTTGAAAATCTCTGTTCTAAGGGACTTCTTCTGGTTACATTGCATTATCCTAATCGCTGACTACTTTACCTTCTTCCAGTTATTATTTTTTTCTGTCATGAAGACAATTGCTTTCCTTTAGAATAGTATAATACTTTGAAATAATTTTGACAGGAATTTAATGATTATTATTGATAACTAAATGGAATGGCATTTTCATTTCAGAGTAAAGAATGCAAGGACTTCTTCAGATAATCATTTTCAATCTCGTTTTTTACTGACTAAGTTAATGGAGGATTTCATGATTTCTTGTTCTCTTGATTCGATCGTCTTTTTTATTGCATCTGGCTATACTGGTTATGATTTTGGCTAATGAAAGGCTAGTTGGCAAAGTTACATTGTCTTAAATATTCTTCATCCATGACACATTTTTTTTCTCTGTGATGATATTAGGGATGGTGGTAACGATTCCATCATTTAGGGATGCTGTAGGATACTTATTTATGATATCTTTTGTAGGTATTATAGAAATTGAATATAGAGAAATAAACAGACATGAAAAAAAATCTTCACCACCAGCCAGTGAAATTTAGGGCTAAATCTAATGACTATTTGGATAGGATATACTGTATTTCTATTAAAATGTATAATCCTAACGTGCTTATGTGGATCTGTTTTTAATCAACAGTTTACAGGTAGGTTTAAGAACCACAAAGAACACATTCTTTCCAGGGAGGCTACGTGCCCATTTTAAAGTATACTAGGATCCTGCTTTTGTGCTGATGACCCATTTCTTTATAGGCAGCTGGGAAATAACTCTTGTTTCCAGACTAGCTTCTTCATTCATTCCTCCTATTCTGTGCCTTCCCATTGTAGTATTTCATTGTGCTGCCTCATTTGGGACCCTAGTGTAGCTCACTGTAGTCTCAATGCAATTGCTGTTCTTAAATAGACATTACGTATTATTTGCCAACAGGATGGACCAGGCATACAGAAGAGTTTTAAGAGCCATCTGCCTCTGTCTTTCACACACATTCTGTTCTTGTGTTCTGTGCGAGTGGGTGTGTGAGTGTGCATGAACATCCATATAGAAAAGAAATTGCTAATTAAAGCAAAAGAAAAAGAGAGTAGAGAATAGGAAGAGGGGATCTGGGAGTAATTCTGTCTCCATGCAAATCAATCAACCCCTTAAAGCAGGCAGGAGAATAATGGAGAGCAAGCTTTTTTCCAAAGAACGGAGAATAGACTATTTTGACAAAACAAGTGGCAAAGGTCTTTCCAATGTGAAAAGCAGGTTCTCAGGGAGGAAAAAAAATCATCTAAAAAAAGGGAAGGGATTTCGGGTTTTGTTTTTAAAAGAAGATACAAAAGGGAGCTTTTGTTACAAAGTCCTACTGTTAAACTCAACTCAATATGTCCATTATGCAACTAACTCTATCAAAATGACTGTAAAGTATATCAATTTCACATGTTTTTTGTCCATATTACATGTGTCTCTGGATGCTTCTGCAATCCTATTAATTTTCCATCCCACCCCTACCAATATCTTCTTTATACAAAATAAAGTGCTGAAGAGTCAAACTGTTAGAAATTCTAATGAATTAAATTTGCTGAGTTATTTCTAACTCCCCTGCAGTTCCTGCACTTAGTTATTATTTCATAATCTTTCATTTCATCATCATGCATGCCTTCAATTAAGCATATTTTTTACTAGAGTTAATTATTCAGATTCTGCATTTAAAACTGACAGGCACCCTACAAAACACCATGAAAATAACTTCTATTGACATCAGTTGAAGTTGTTTCTTAGTAGATAGACATTGAATGAGGTGCATGCAGATTTGATGTATTTAAAAGGTAAATAAAAGAAAGCACGACGCATTTTATTTCTAACTTCCCATTTTGTTATTTCATAAAGGTGATCCCCCTTTTTTGCTTTTTCTTCCAGTATAATCACTGCTTTTTCTTATGTTGTCATTTCCATTTTTTCTCCCATGCAGTTCTGAAAAGGAAAAAGAGATTCCCGGATTACTCATACTTGCTTCGTTTGGTCTGTGTGTATAGGCAAACATATATTTGAGTACCATCTCACTGTCATTGTTTAAATCTCCTTATAACTGATTTGCTGATTTCTGCCACTGGGTGGAACAGTCATGCCTCTTTCAGATTGTATATCAAGTTTTAGTTAGATTTGGAAAGTAAATGGTTTTGAGACATCATACTCCAGAAAAGAAAAAAAAAATCCTCAGATGTAACTTATTAAATAAATATTTCCTTAATGAACATAGCCATTAACAGAGATAATAATTTCATGACGAAAATGATCAGGGAAACCTAGTTACCATTTTTATTAATGAGAACGAAATTTTAATTGGACATTATTACACCAAATGTTTCATACGTGATTTGAAGTCACATTCCATCCCATCGCGGTAAATGTGCACTATATATCTTGAAATATTTAGGTCCTGGCATTGATTGCTACCTGTATTATAAGAGAATTACAGAGAAACAGTATTTTTCCTATTACTTTAAGAGCACAAATAAATCAAGTGTGAGGAATAAACATTTACTATGCTTACATCCTATGGCACGAAGATAAATAGCGAGGCAATTGCCAGATTACTTTTGCATTTTCAACTACAATCTTTTCAGAGAACTATATTTCCATGCCACCCCAGTTCCCAGAAAATCACTAAAGCACTATGCTTTCAACAAAGAATACCAGTGTCGTGTATCACAGTGGGAAAGCTTATTTTGAAATGTACCATCCAAAATCCCAAAATAAATAAACAGATGTCAATAATGACACATCAGGTTTTCAGGGACTTATTTGACACTGGAAAGAGAATTGAGGTCCTGATCTCAGCTCACTTACTTTTCTGATTCCTGAAAAAATTGTCACTGCTAACCCTTCCCCTCAGCTGAACACAGAGAGGTATTAGAAATCCTAGTCAGCAAATGTGATGCTTTTAAGTCAGTATGCTTGTGCAATGAACTAATATGGCCAAATCCAGTGTAGAAGAATAAAATATTTGTGGATTTCTAAAAAGGGTGTCATGCTGATTTGGGGATTCTTAAAAGCAAATCATATTTGAGTAATTCCCATTATCACAATGCATGCTCCTTTGAAATACAAGAGCCAAGTTTTATCCCAGAGTGCATTCTGTGCTGATCATTCTATTCCTAGAATGAATGGAGAATACATTCTAGGAAAAGACTTTCCTCACTTGCTTAACTCATATTACCTTAATCTAGAAAACAGCATGTTTAAATTGGATATATTGTGAAAGTATAATGCATTAAATTTGTTGAATGTGGGTGTCTTACATCAGATCAGATGGAATTTCCTTGTGTCTCTGGTTGTTACCGTCTTCCTCTTTCCCACTTTTTCAAGTATTGCAAAGTAGGTCATCATTGTTTATTATGATTTCTCATATAGTCCAAGGCTATGGATCCTCAGAAAACTGAGGATAGGATAGGATGGAATGCAGCTTCCACTCTCTCCAGCCATAATGCAACATGAGAATTTTAATCCAAGGCATCCATTTGGGAAATATGGCTCTACACTAAATCTCTCCCTCTCCCCTCTATCTGCATCTCACAATGTGACTCTAGTGGTATACAATAAAATATTAAAACATAGAAATGATGTATAAAAACTATTAATTTACATTAAATATTTAAGCTCTTGCTAAATAAGAGCATCTCTGTGCTAAATTGTCTCTTCAGAATTGTGTCATGTCAAGACAATTTTGTTTATATACCTACTGATCTGATACTGTAGCCCTGTATTATTCAAAACAATGAAAGTTGAGTTCTCACTGTCCAGTATAGTTAATATTTGCTCTTATTCTTCCTATTACCACATTCTAAAAACTACTTGGGTAGTCAGGACCAAGCCTGTGTCAAGATTAAGGCATTTGTGTGAGTGTGTGCATGCTTGAATAGAAAATATGCTCTAATATTGGTTCCTTTGATCATAAATATGACCACTACTTCACAAATAAAATCAACAGACAGGCTTTGCACTGCAAAATACTCTCAAACGTATTATGTTGCTTTTGCAAAATTTAATATGTCTGCAAGTCAAAAGAATGAGCTGAAAGGTTGACTTTGCTGTCCCTTTCATTGCTCTTCTAGATGGAGCAGAATACTGTGGGGGATTTTCTCTTGTTTTAATGAGAACGTTTGAATGTCATATTGATTTTTAACTTTAAAGAAGTTTCTATTGATCCCCCTGCCCCACCCTGAGTGTTTTCATAAGCTTGTTTAAAAATAGTTCAATAAAGATGTTTCAGAACTGTTTACTTTGTTCCATTGAGTCAGGGGTTGGTCTAAATGTTTGGGTGTGTGTGTGAGGGAATGTTTTAAGTGATATTGGAAGTGGTTTCTAATGGTTTTTGAATTGGGATTTGGTTCAAACAAAAAAATGTTGGGGATTTTTTATCCCAATATAAGCGTATCTTTTATCAAGGTAACTAGGAAAAAAATCAAAGTGGATAACCCTCAAGATGAAGTTCATTTTCAACCCTGGAGACTAATTGTATGGCTTTGGGCCAATCGCATTTCCCAGCATTCTTATGGGGAAAACTGAAGGATGGAATGCTATGACATCATAGTGAGCTCCGAGGGGAAAGATGGGATCATCAATTAAATTACAATAAACCTTAAAGTTTGTTTCCATTTCCAGTTTGTTTCCATTTGCTAGTTACTTCAAGGACTGTTCATGCACAGCGGTACAGTAGTAGTGCTGAACTACCTTCTTTCATATTTTTTTATTATTTCACAGCCTAACATATAGCCCTAGGATTTTTGGTTAGTTTCCAATCCATGTGCTAACTAGCTTTGACACTATTTAGCTTTTTGAGATCACTTTGAGCTTTGTAAATTCTGTTCTTTGGCCAATCATGTCTTAATAAATAACTTGAGTGAAACAAGAACATAAAAGCCCAATAATGAAAATTATCAATAAATATATAATTTTAGACTTCTAGACTTTTTCATTTTCAACAAGGAAGAAAAATTGATTTTATGACAAAATGGAAGATAAAAGCATTCTATTTTTTTTTAAAAAGAGCTAAGGGGATAAAGTGTTAAGTTTAATATCAATTCATGATGAAGCCTAAAGGAAACTGCTCTTGCTTTCTTTGAAGTTCATTTTTTGCCTTATTTCAACCACAGCTATTTCTCAGTTACAGAGCAAGGGTATAGCCACTTATTTTTACTTCATGGGAAATGGAATAAAGGAATTAATGTCTTTAATTAATTAGAAAAATGAGATATAAACATTTAAAAAAATAAAGATGAGGGTGTGAAATAACCCATACTCTTCAGTAGTGGAAGGACATATTCAATGATAATCTCTCGCTCTCCCTTTCCCTCCTCTCTCCCTCTTCCTCCCTCCATCTCTCCCTCTCTCTCCCCCGTCTCTCTCTCCCTCCCCCCCCTCTGTTTGATATATGGGGATAGGATCTGTGAAATACTGCACAGACTGATAACCTTGGAAAACAACATTACCTCTTTATCCTCCTCAGTGTAGTTTTTCTCCTTTTCCTTTTTATTGATGAAATTAGTGTCTTATCAAATGAAAGTGTATAAGGAGATCCAAAATATTGAATAACTTTGGAACAGTAACTAAACTAGTCAATTTTATTGCCTCGAATAAAGTTTTTAAGCAATCATACTTTTGAGAAAGACCCCTACATGTGTGCCATTAGGGCAATTGACCCATTGTCCATCTTTGCATGGCACTAGACAGACAGCACTATTCAACTGCAGCCTCATGCTTTCAATCTGCACAAGGATTTACTGTACTTAGTGGAACAATACTCAAACTAGGGTGAAGTGTATATATAGAACTACACATATATAGAGATGCTGCATGTATCTTTAGATGTCTTGAACAATCATAGAAGATGCTGTTGCAGAGCATATGCAACAGTATCTAGCTTCTCTCTCTGGCATCCCCATGTTAATTGGAAAAGGCATGTCTGAAATGTTTTCCCTAGCTTGGGGCCTCAGGATGTATTGGACTTCAACTCCCAGAATGCTCCTTAGTGATTATGTTTATCTAGTAATCATGGCAGATAAAGTTCATATATTGGGGGAGGGAGGGGAACATATTTGGAAAATACTAGTCATATAAGACCATGCATTGCAACTACTTAACCAGTCTTTCAGTGTTGGAAATGCTACTTCTTTCAAGTCAACGGTAGAGGGTGGAAAAAATGAGTAGGAACATTCCAGGCAAAGCTTTTCTCTATTGATGATTATAGTTAAAATATATAATGGTCTTATCTTGACAAATTATTCCTATAAAGTTCTATATAGAAAATTTCAAATGAATATTTTACAATGTCTTCCCTGCCCCACCCCCCAATGCAGGTTCTTTCTATGCATTTACTTCTTTTCTATCACAGGTAGGAAAATGGCAAGAAGGAAGTGTAGCATCTTTGTCAAGCTGTCTTTGTTCTCTGACATTCTCTCAAAATCTATTCCTTCCTGTCAGCCAGTTGGTTTAGCAGATTCCTCTTTTGAATCTTGCTTGCTCCTGCTGAACACTTCATGTTTCTGTTTTTATATATGGTTGCAAGTTGTTTTAATTAGACATGATTTTGGCTCCTAAGGGAAAATATCTTGGTGACCATTGCGTTATCCCAACTGGTATAGCCTGAAGAAGGCTCTGAATTTGACTAAATGAAATACTAGTCCCAATTCCTATACCAGTCTGAAACTTCCACGTGTTTATTTTTAATCTCCTTTTTAAGCATCATATTCCTGCACTGCTATTGTCATGTTTTTATTATGTCTCTCTGCTTGTGTTTTCAAACCATTCACTTAGAAATTTGCATTTAAAAACCTTTTTAGTTAAACCAGTTAGATAGCCCCCTTTTAGCTAAAGTACAGAATATTATTCTGATTCATGGCTATAAATAAATGAAGTACAAATAAATAAATGCTACATCACTGTTCTGGCTCTGAACTGCTGCCCCTTAGCAAGAATGTCCAGTGTTCAGTTGTGATTTGTAATTTGTTTAGTACCAAACACATTGTGAACGAAAGCTAGCATATTGTTGGGTAGCCTATAGTTACAGTCTTTTTGTCTTAATTGGATATGTGGGAGGGCTAAAGACTACAATTTTGCGATAGGTTCTATTCCATTATTCTATTCAGAACGCACCTTTTGCAAAGTAGTAACAGCTGCAATCTCATCTATCTTTGAGGAGATAATCCAAATGCCTCACTATGTGAATTCTGTGATTCTTTTGGTTGGGGCACTTATTTCCTTCAAGGGCTCCTTTATACACATTTTTAAAAAACATGTTTAGCAGAGTACTTTTCTGATATGCTTTTCTGATATTGCTGTACCAGATGAGCTAACATAATTCAAAGGTATATGGGTTAGACACTTTCCAGAGATGAGTAGTACACCAAGAGATAAGAAATGTAATTGCAGACATTGTAGGCCTAACCATTTGAAATAATGAACATCTTGGTGTTTGGTAATTGTTAAAATTTAAATTGATGTTCCAGCTTCATTTATGGCTGGACTCAAAGCACCAGCATTTCTAGCTATGCTAAAGCAATAACATGAATGGAAGAGAGCCTGTGCCTCAAAATAGGCTTTGCCACTGCTGATAAAAACTTCAGGCAGTAGTGCTAAGATATTCAGATTTTGATGCAGTCACAGGCTGTGAATGGACTACAAACTTATGTTCGAATCGTACTATTTCCACTATACCAAGTTTGATTAGGGGAAGAAACCCCGCAGACCTTTTGTACAATTTTAAGCTGCTGCCTAGTATCTATCTGCATGATTCCGAAGGATACATAATGGAGCAATCTATTCCAAGACACATTAAAGGCTTCATTTTGCTTTTACAAAACAGTGTTTGAACATTAGAACAAAACAGTTTTTGATGGTGGGTGGGCGGCATTCGTTCTTGTGCCTTGACTTTAGTTAGTCTTCCATACCTTAGAGAACCCTGCTATGGGTTAATTGATTTGTCATCTTCCATAATTTCCTCTGTGCTGCCTGTAGGAAATAGGCCCTTATGCTGACTATCTACTTATAATAATGTGAAGTTTTCAGTTTAGTTTAGATGATTGATAACTGTGTGACTTACCATTTTTACTGAGGTGGAAACATTTCTCTTTAACTAGTGGTTACTGGACTATAACTCTTAGTTACCACCGCATGCTGACTATGGGGTTGAAAATGATAACTCAGTAACATTTGCAGGGCAACAGATTTCTTATCTCTTAGATCTGTGTTGAGTAATGACTGACCCTAACTTGTAGAAATTACATTGTGGGAAACAGAGACGTGACACATGTGAGAGGGAGTTTGCTTGCTGATCACCCAGAAAACTTAGAGCATTATAGTCTCCCAAAGCAATCTTCCTGTCATGAAATTGGAAAGACAAAATAAATCCCACTAATTGCACCATACTCTTTGTCTTTAAGGAAAGCTTGATGAGCCATGAAAAAAAAATTGGAGTCTTTTACCTGGGAGAATTATATTTTTGTGTGCAAAGTATAATTAATGTCTTCTGTATAAGAGAACATTACGCTTGTCTTTGGCTATAAAATGAATATGCTAGAACTATTAATCTACTTATCTAGAGGGATGTCCAGAAGTCTCCTGACTGTATATTAAGTGTCAATTAAACAAAAATCTGTAGAATTGAGAATAAACCTATGGGATAAACATGGAAACCATGTTTGCGAAATGTTATAATGTAGCTAGTTGCAATATTTTTGAGAAATATTTATTCGAGAGTCAGTAAAGACAAGATAGGAAATTGTCACCTATGAATATGTCCTGCCCTTTAATTTTTTAAAATATAATTTTATTAAATTTTAAAAGCTTGAATAAAAAGTAAATAGGCAAATGTTTAAATGCTGAAAAGAAACAAAAGTCAGACAAAAATCAGATGTCAAGAAAAAAGAAAGAAAAAGAATGGCTTACAACTTTCTTTGGTACAGATATAGATAACTTCAATTCTTACACTAAAATTAACAATAGTTTACATTATTTCTATGATCACATATAATTCTAATCATCAGATCCCAAAATCAAGCTTTCATTTCTCTTGGTTACTTGCTAAGTCCAAAAGTGACTTTCAAATAGAAATAAAATTGGCAAAAGTCTTTTCTTTATTCAAATTGTCTATTTTGCCATCTTCACCAGTTCCATCAATTTAACTATCAATTTTTCCAATGTAGATTCTTTCCACCTTTGAAAATATAAAAGTCTTGCCATTGTTATTATATTATAAAAACAAATTTCCACAAGTTCTTTTAATCTTGTTTATCTATTGTCCCTCAAAGAAAAAAACTCTGGTTACAGTTATACGTTAACATTTAGAATATTCTTAATCAAAATATATGCTTAAAATTTTCTGACTTTCTTACATATCCACCAAAGATGAAAAATTGTATCTTCAGATTGGTTGCATTTCCAACAAATCTTTCAAATTCTATTATACACTTTTGACAATTCAACTGCTGTGAAATTTATTTATTTTATTTATTTAATTAAATTTGTATACCGCCCTTTTCCCCGAAGGGACTCAGGGCGGTGAACAGCCATAAAATACAAGAA
>JANHFO010000089.1:65794-76925 GCA_032468095.1 Pareas carinatus
GCGTTGATGGGATCTTAGAAATCTTTCAAGAGTTCACAAGGATATATAGAGTATTACTTGTTTCCCCAATCTCTAGGACTTTCTGAGCATGCACATGGCCCTGTGACATCATCACTTGGCACCACTACTCCTTTCTGAGCATGCTCAACTCTGGGGCGATGCTGGGGTGACTTGGTTCGCATGCCAACAGAGAGGGTTCTGCATGCCTGCTGTGGCATGTATGCCATAGGTTCACCACCACTAGGGTAGACTAAGCAGTAAAACAAACAAAGAATTTATTAGGAGGTGTTTGTTCTAAGAAAACTTCATGGGCATATCCACGAACTCAAAGGTTCTAAGGTAGCAAATTCTTTCCTATCACAGGTATGGAATATTTGGTTCAAAGCTGGCACCTGGATATTTTCCTGATCCTGTGTACATTTGTGTGAAACCATTTTATACTGATATGATAGATATCATTCCAACTGCAGATCATTAAATACATATTTTATCAATGGCAACCTTTCTAAAGATAGATGATAGGCCTTCATATCCATCGCAGGGTATTGCATCTCTTACACTTTAATTAAATCAATATTGATGAAGATATAGATATTAATAAAAATCTATCAGGTAATATTGTATCTCTTGTTATTTTTGTGAACTGGAGATGCCTCTTTATTATTTCAGACAACTAGAAATTACAACAATCAACCAACAATAAGCTCCACATATTGTAAATTAGAGCTTACTCAATTTAGACCAAACGCTTAAAGGGATAATACTGCTGTAGAGAATAGCATGCATTCTGTTTTCCATTCTTTTGCAGTCCATGGCTACAGGCTGGTTACATAGCCATTCCTATCTTTTGATTTTCATTGGCTCAAATCAAAGAAGTGAACCTCTTTGACAAGATGATTGCAGAGGCTTCTTTACACCGACTGCCTGGCAGCAGACAATGCTTGCTATTTCAATATATTTTCCAAGTGACTGAAAAGCTGCAACATGCGGTTGGCCTCTCCTTTGTTGGGCATGATGGCTTTGGCAGATGACACTGAAGAGACCTGACTTGCTCTGCAACTCTATTTCTGTCAGACTGCAATGATTCATCTATGTACTTAAAAGCTATCCATAAATCTGTCTCCGCTTGCTGGTCTGTTGGACTGCATCCTAATCAATCTGCATCTCCTAGCACCATCAATCAGACTATCTGTGTATTTTCACCTCAATTTTGGAACTGGTCAATCCTATGCATCCATGTATAGAATTTCAATGAATACAGTGTCTATTAACTATTTACTGGGTGTGTGCCTGGTGTGGCTGTAGATTGCTGATTCCATCCATATCTATCTGTCAAAGTTTGTCCATTGGACAAAAGAGGCAATCTTGAGAAAGTCAAAAATATTCAGGAAATAGAACAGTCGGTCAGATATAAACAGGTTGTTTCACTCCAGTAGCAAAAAGCAGATGGGCAAAGAGACTGCATCTAATAGAATAATATTAGGTTCTCTCATTGTTTTCCAAAAAAGGGGGGGAAATAGCAGAATAACATAGTAAAGCCTTTAGACAGTGGTTCCCAAAGGGGACGGTACCACACCCTGGGTGGTGGTGGGATGGTTTAGGGGGAGCACTAGGAGGCCAGGGGGATGGCAGAGAGGCACTAGGAGCCAGGGGAGTGGCAGGGAGGCACCAAGAGGTCAATGGAACATCCCAAACCTGGACTATGTGCCCCTGTGGGAGCACCCGAACGCCCAAACCTCGGCTCGCTCCATGAGAGCGCCCAAAGCTCACCCCACCCCGTGGGAGTGCCCGAACGCCCAAAGCTCGGCCCACTCCATAGGACTGGCCGGAGGGCCCAGAGCTCGACCCGCCCCTCAGGAGTGTTCAGAGCTCAGCCCTGAGTTAGGCCCGGCTGGCAAGCAAACAAAGAGTGGAGTGCGAGAAGTTATGTTTTTATTTGTGTGTCTCTCATTCTGTGTATGTGTGTGTGTCTGCTATTCCGAATAATGCTATTTAGTGGGTGTGGGTGTGGGGGGGGCACTGAGGATGAGTTTGTAGCACCAAGGAAACCACTGCTTTAGAGTAATACAAGGTCAGAAAACTGTCTTCCTGAATATTCTGTTCAGAAGTATTTTTCCATTGTTTCCATTAGGAACATGTGCTTGAGTTTTTTTGCAAACAACTCAGTGTTGGGTTAATATGTCAAGCCTTTTTTAAAAAAAATAATGCTAAAGAAAATTCTTCAGCTATCTCTGTCTATACATTTTGTGAAAACAATTCTTCAGACTATGCATGGCTGTTTGATAGATGGGCAGGAAAGATGAATCAGAACTAGAACCAGCTAATATTTTGGTCCTAGAGAAATTAATTATGGGATACTTTTACATACAGTCTCTACAATACAAGAAATGCACAGTCCTTTCAGATACAAATGTAAGCAAGAGTTGAATAGCTTTAACTACTGCTGAAACCAATTCTCATCTAAGCAAAATGAATTGAAGTAATCAAAGCAGTTGAAGCACTATAGAGTTTACTATAAATTGCAGTGCCTTCCTGTATCTTGTATGAAGAAGTTGGATCAAAATTAGTAAGAAAGAATATTAATTAAGTCATGCATCATGCAACAAAATAAAAGGGTGTCCCAGGTGAAGGAAGCAAGAATTTACAGCTTCTAGCCAAAACTGTACTCAAATTTGTTTTCTTTGTAAACAATGAATGGTTTTAGTAGCATCCATACAATTAGTTGCATGCAAACAATTAAAAAATTGCATTGCTTTCCTGTGCTGATGTTGCTACTCTATGTAGTATACAATCTTACCAATTCATCTAAAATGTTAAAAATTTGTTGAGATAAGAATGTCCAATGTCTCTGTTTATTTTGGTGTTGGAAGTTTTGAATAGGGATATTAGGCAAGATGAGAAAATAGTGGATATAACGGTTAAGAAGGAAGTTTACAAGCTGAGGGCATTCACTGATGATTTGGTTATATTTCTACAAGATCCATTAAAAAATATAGAATATTTGATAAGGAAATTAAATGAATTTGGAGCCCTAGTGGGCTTTAAGATGAATAAACAGATGAATAAAAAAATTAAGAATAGAACTGTACAGGATGGGGACATCCTGACCAAAAATCTGCCTTCAAAGTTGAGAAAAAGGTGAAATATTTGGGGGTCACATTGACAAACAGGAATACCAAACTATTTCAAAGCAATTATGTGCCTATCTGGAGCGATATTGAAAAGAACTTATTACGATGGGATAAATTTCACTTATCATTATTGGGCAGAATTTATGTAACTAAAATGAATGTTTTACTGAAGATGCTTTTTCTGTTTCAGACAATATCAATCCTTCTAACTGATACTTCATTTAAACAATGGCAGACAGACATTTATAAGGTTATGTGGAAGAGAATAAAAAACTGTATGATGCTAAAAATAGAAAGGATTTGGGTCTACCAGACTTGAAATTGTATTTTGATGAGTGTTGCTTGCTTTACCTGAAAAATTGGGTCCACCTTCGGAATAAAATATTAATTGACTTACAAGGCCATGACTTAAAATTTGGATGGTTACCTATGGTATGACAAGGTCAAAGTAAATGTAGATTTTAATAACCATTCTGTTAGATGTTAGAGTCTGGAATAGATATAAAATGAGATTTTTCATGAAAATGCCCCTTTGGATTTCCCCACAGGAGCCTTTTTTCAAAAAAGAATTGGCAACAAAGCTATACTGGTAGGCCTATGTAGAAATAATATATTTCAATTTTCTCTTAAATCTAAGGAAGAGCTAGTCTTAGAAGATCATACCTATGATTGGTTTACATATTTACAACTTAAAGATTTAAACTAGATAAAAGGAATCATGAGTTTGATCCTGTCAAAAATGAAATGGAAATCTTACTGTGTGGTACTGATAAACATAGTATTGTTATGTTCTATAAACTGCCATTGAAATCAAACCAGGAAAATGAATATGTGAAATACTGTGTCATCCAATGGGCAAGGAATTTTGCTTATAATGTAATGTTTGAACAATGGGAGAATATATGGAAGAACGGTTTGAAATTTACACTAAATTACAATTTAAAAGAGATTTTTATTAGATGATGTATAGTTGGTATCTAAGTCTAGATACATTATCAAGAATGTACAAAGGTATTTCAAATGTATGTTGTAAGTGTAAAAGCAAAAGAGGGAATTTTTATCACTTATGGTGAACATGTGAGAAAGCAAAGAATTATTGGAATAGGATTCACAAATTAATACAAGAGATCCTGAAAGTTAGTTTTGAGATGAAATCAAAGACATTTCTTTTGGGCCTAATGGACAAAGATTTAAAATTTGAAAACAGAGGAACAGTGATGGCAGACCTAGGAGTTCATAATCAGTTTGCTATCCAATTTCTCTAAATATCATTCCAATCACAAAGTAATTATTCCCTTGTAGTCATAGTTTTCCTTTTCTGAAAACTTGCTGTTAGTTCAGTCCATGCAGGCTCTGTTCTTCTTTGTAAGATCTTAAGCAAAAATTTACTTGCATGAATAATTTATTTGCTAGTTAATTTACATATCCTCTTGAATCTCCTTTTTTCTGTATGGTTTCTATGTATAAATTCTTTTTTCGCTCTGTAGTCCACATATCGCATGAGGGGTGAGCACTTGAATTGCCTCTTTTCCTGCAGCTTTAAGCTGTTCAATGGGTTATTCAGCTACATCAGATGTTTTTGTATTGACAGCTGGTTTGTTGTCTTTCAAATCTCACTTTCAAATGGAATGAGTTCCTGAATATATTTTATCTGTACCAGTGTTTCCATAACTTCATGATCTTATTTGTAAAGAATTATAATCTATGTTCTTTGAACCTCATTTGCCCTATAAGACAGAGGTGGCCAGGCATGAAAATTTTGGTGGTCTGCAGAAAAATCTGAACATTATTTGTGTAGCGTGGGAAACCTGGAGCTTAGCCAAGTGGCACAAATGTGCTGAACAGACAAATCAGCTGTTCGACACAGCCGGAAGCCCCCCTTCACCAGGTGCCAAGCTGACTGACATGAACCGTGTGAGAATGGGACTGCATGATATGCACCAAAAGGGGGGGCGACCGGAAGGAGGGGACCGGAAAAGACGAGCAGTGGGCAGAGAGAGAGAAAGGGTGAGCAGTGGGGAAAAACAGGCAGAGTACAGAGAGAGTAAAAAAGTGAGTGGTGGGGAGAAGCGGGTGGCATACAGAGTCAGTGGAAAGGCAAGTGGTGAGTAGAAGCGGGCAACATACAGAAAGTGAAAAGGCGAGTAGTGGGGAGAAGCAAGCAGCGTACGGAAAGAGCAAAAAAGTGAGTGGTGGGCAAAAGTGGGTGGAGTACAGAGAGAGTCAAAAGGCGAGTGGTGGGAAGAAGGGGGGCGTACAGAGAAAATGAAAATGTGAGCAATAAGTCTGATAGCCCTACCCCTTCGCTCAGCCACCTTGCAGAAGTTGATATTTAATTCTTTGTTTCTTATGCAACTATACAAATTTAGATAAACCTTTTTGCCACTCTATCAATTTTGTCGAGACCTCATTTTTGGCTTTTCAGAAAAAGTGAATATCTATTGCTGAGAGAAAAAGCAGTGAAAATTTTGATTAAATTTTCAACAACATATTGGTGTGAAAAGACATTTTCATCTGTCACTGCAATTAAAACTCGGTACTGGTCTCGGCTTGAAATAAAAACGTCTCTCCATTTGCAGTAACATCATTGGAGCCAAAAATCCATAAGCATCTTTCAAATATCACACTAAAATGTGTAATACTTAAATAAGCTTCAATTATTTTGTAATAATTAAACAAACCTTAATAATTGTGTTACATTTGTTACATTTAAACAACCTTTAAATGTTTTATTATGATTAAATAAGCATTTATGATTTTGTTATAAATAAGCTTTTTAAATTTTATTTTATTAAATAGTGACCTTTATATTAATAAAATGGAAGTTCTCTGATAATTATTTTATGAATATATTTATCTTTTTAAAAAATTCATATTAGTGATCCGTGGGATTTCAAATTATGAATTTAGTGATTCCTGAGGTCCAAAAGGTTGGCATCCACTGCTATAAGACATTTTTTTTAATTACTCTTAAGTCGTCCTATTGTAACTGTCCTATCATTTCTGTCATCTTAAAAATATAACTCAATTTTTTCTTGTTATTTTTCATTGTTGACATTGTAAATTGAAATCTCTGTCCTTTTTTGCTTGACAAGGAACCTCTATATTTATTTATTGCACAACTTTCTTGTTGCCCAGTGCTTTCTTTCTCAATTTTCATTACAATTCCTTATTGTTTTAAGTTTGAGGAATATTAAAGATTTGTCCCCGAATAAAAGCCTTGGGGAGACCAAGGTTGGAGACCTCTGCTCTAGACTTCCCTTACAGTGTTGTTGTGAAAGTTGCATAAATATATCTTGGCCGAAAAGGAGGATATTACTGTGTTAAGTAAGGTCATCTGTTATTGTGTTCCATACCGCCCTGAAAACATATCCCTTTATGCAAGTTGGGCTATCCTAGCCCCCACCCCTTTTACCATAACAAATTTTTATTAGGTTTTAAAATTGGTTTTATATTGGCTTTTTAAATTTTACAGCCCCATATTATTATAATTGTTTTAATATGTTTTAACTTGTGTTGCAATTAGTTTTGTATGTGATGTCTTGTTTGTATTTTAGCTGGTTGTAAACCGCCCTGAGTACATCAGGAGAAGGGCGGTATATAAATGTAATAAAATGAAAATGAAATGAAATGAAATGAAATAAGAGGACAAATGAGATACAATGTTTGAAGTGTCTACAGAATATTTTAGAATATAATAAGTGTCAAGACCATGAAAGAATAATAATGGTGAATAAACATTTCTTCTCTCAGGATGGTTAACAACTGCTCAGAAATATAAGGGCTGAAACTCTTCTTCCTAGCCACCATATTCCTATTCATGCAGGCAGTAATTTTGGTAATTACTGCAGATAGGTTTAGAGGCATGAAGGAGGAATGGATAAGAGGACCTTAAAATGATCATCCCAGTACTTAGAAGAGAACTGCTACTTTTAATGTATTCAGATATTTTTGCAGGTATGCTTGATGGAATTTCAAGAAACCTTCAGGTAGCATAAACTGAAAAAAAGTGAAGGCAAGGTAACCATCCTTTTGTTTATTGATCTACTTCTTTCATTTAATCTAGATTAGGCTTGTACAATCATATTTTCTGAAGGATATATTTAATTTTGTTATATATTAAAGAGCGATGCATTTCTAGATTCAAAACTTTTTGGTACAATGTTAACCTTTGTGATTTCTTTTAGCTATATTCCTATTTATCTTCTCTGTGTACTATGTTAAATTATAACGTCTTTTCTTTCTGTAACAACATTTCTAAAGTAGGCACATAATTTATTTTCCTTCATTCTGTACCTCATTCTTGTCAGTTTTTCTACATCCTCATTTCTTCTTGCCCATGTTTCTCCAGTCCAAAGATCTCTATGTGACTCTGCACAGTGATCACTCTTTTTGGTCTCTTTATTCAGAAATTTCATTATCTCTTATATTAGTGACAGAATATCTGCTTCTCTGAAATCCCCAGATAAAAAAATGTCATGTAACACAATAAGGAAGAACTACAGCTTGAAACTTGTAGCATGACTGGAAAAATTGGAAAATTGCTATGGAGTGGAAAAGACAGTGTAGACTTAATGGACCCATGGCTTAATTTATTACTAGGCAGTGTATATTTCATATACTCTGGGTTACTCTCTTTTACTTTCTGTCCCTTGTTTGCATATCCTCTTCAGTCTTTGCAACAGATAGAGATGAATAACTGCCTTCCTGTTAGCCAAAAGAGTATTCAAGATTTTTTTTTAGTTTTGCAAGATATTTCTTAGGAGCCATCTTTAATCAGAAACAAACACTGCTATAACGCAGTTATCATTTTACCACCCTAGAGTCCTGGAGCAGGCAGTCACCTTGAACAAAAAGCAGAATGAAGCGATGTGGCACTGAGACCCGCAATGGGAAATAACATCCGGGGTGATTCCCTTTTTACCTCCTCCCTAACTGGTTCAGGTGTTTGTGGTTGCAACATAGCCTAGTAGGGAAAATATTTTGTGAATATGCTCATTTATGTATTGTTGGAAAAATTATGAGAGTTTGACCCTTGGGGTGATATGATGCTTGAGAGGTTCAATGAATACTAGGTACTAGTCTTGATTTTGCTTGCAGAAAGTTGAACAAGGGATCAAGTTGGGTTCAAATTGTTACCCAATCCTTTGCAATAAGAAGATCCCTTGCAGACCTTCATATCTTAAAGTTTTTATTTTTAAGGTTTTTCTGCTTTAATCAAATCATGAGTTTTCTTTTCTTTTCATTTCATTTCATTTCTTTCTTTTTTTCTTTTGGGTTCTACTAGTATTTTCCCTCTTTGTAAGTTTGGTGAGAGTAAATCCAAGACTTCCACTTTCTCTCAGCAATTTATACATTGAGAAAGACTGGGGTGCAAATGAATAGTGTAATGTGGCTACTGGAAAACATTGACAAAACATTCATCAGCCTCATAGTGCACCTCTAGCTTCAGTTAGAAATGGGTTAATCCTGATACAAAAATAAAGCATTTTCTCTTACATACATAAACATTCATCTTAGATATGCGTCATTGAACCTGAATCAGAGGTTGGGAACTTGTGACATGAAGTGCGACTATCAACAGCCCTAGTCAAAAAGATCAACAGTGATCAGCAAACTTTTTGGTTTCCATATTCCAATGTTATTTTCAAAGAAACAAAGAAGACCTAAAGAATAGAGGAAATTCTATGCAGGGTATTGTGATTCAAGTTTGACTCATAGTCTATATAGATTTGTACTTTGGGCTGTATATCATATATGTATTGACAGGTGGTCATAAAGTTCAAATAATTCTAATAGAACTTGGTAAGTTGCAGCTCAGTGTTGATGGACAGATATTGATGAACATTGAGGTATCTATGACAGAACTGCATGATAACTTAAAGAAAAATTAGAAGCAAGAACAGAAAATATTGGTAATGAAAAACTGGATCCTTGTGAGAGGCAGAAAAGTCCATAATTATCTAGCTATAGAGCTTATCCCATTGAAGTCTGTGGGATATTAAATTTGCTAATTTGATTTGCATGAATAAATGCATTTCTTGCTGTTCAGCATATGGCTGGTGCCATGAAATTGTGGACTTCCTTTGAGTTTTCTTAGAAGTGTAAAGACTTTCAAAGTTTTAAAATCCAAAGCATTTTGTCTCTAAAGAAAAAAAAGTTGCATAGCTTAATTTCCTCAACTCTACCTTTAAATGTATCACACATAAAATGGAACCATATTTCCAAAATACCTTCATTTCCTGAATAGAAAATAAAATAAAAAAATAAACTTATCATTGAAATATACTTCCAAATGTGTAATTAAAATAAATCCATATTTTTGAGCTTACAACCTTGATCATGTATTGTTTCCAAATGGCTCAGAAATCAGGAGCAATTTAAAATCATAGCCTGCAGTTCTAAAATGTATTTTAGAGTAAATCAACATAAAAAATGCTTGTCCTTTTCTTTAATGATGTCACTGACATGAAATTATTCTCTGCTAATAGCAGACCAATGAGTTACCTTTGGCCAATTGCTTGTTTTGAACTCAGTGTGTGCTGAGTGTATATTTAGTGCAATTAATCACAGTCACAGGATAGATTGATTGATTGATCACGTTACAATCCATTTGAGCACAATTTATGCAGAAAAAATAACAATAATTGTCTGATATAGCAAAGGAGTTACCCTTTACTATCAGTTTTGATGGACAAAATATCAGAAAAAAAATGACTGGAGCTTCTACATTTATCGGCTTTTCTATCAATCAATGAATTAAACAATGATGAAAGTTTGGAATAGTGTCCATTTACTAAATATTAAATATTGTATTCATTTCCAAAGATATATATTGGAACAAATGGGCATGAACCCCTACCCGAAAGCTTTTAAAGTAACCATGTCCTTTCTTTAAAGAAGCATTGCAGTTCTATTTAAAGCAGCTGTAGCTGCTTTAAAGACTTGTACACTGGTTCTACTTCTCACATATGCTAAAGCAATATTTTGGAACTCAATACTGATTTCCAGTTGACCATATTATAAATATATGTATTTCAGAATGAGCTATATGAGTCTTATGACATCTATTCACTTGAGCCATTTTTTTGGCCTACACATGTGCAACAGTCACATGTCTTTGTATACAGGTAATGTTGAAGTCATGACTTCATCATAATTGCTCCTAGTTAAAAATGAAAAAGATAATTAGAATCAAATATTCATCTTATGTAGAAGTCCTTCCTTCTCTCCTTCGTAAGGATTTGCACTGAAAAAGGTGTTATTTGTCTGGGCTGGTCCCATCCATAACTAGTGACAGCAGCTTCCAACTCCCTTTCTTTTTCAGGTTTTACTAAAAAGATGCATTTCATCATTCTCTATATAGAAACTAACATGTGTACTATAGAATTATAACACCACCCCAAGTTGACCAAAAATAGAGGTGGGATAAAAAAAATAAAAAATAAAACAAATGCATACAATTGTCTTTATTTATTGGATTTTTTTATGTAAGATTATTTCCTGTATTGCATATCAATCTAGGCTTCATTGTGTGTTTCAACTAAACTATAATTTATAAAATTAATGATTCATTTAGATGTGTGAAATAAACTGCAGATAGTCGGGTTCTTGCTCTAAATAAGTAATAATGTGATTTTTGGCTTACTGCATTATGTGAGCTCAGAAATAGTTGAATTAAGCCACTGCAAGTCTTCATTTTGCCATTATACCTTTTCATTTTTTTCCTAGTATTTGCTTCATGCCAATAAAAAGGGAAGAGATTTGATGACCTAGAAGTCCTTTTTTTTGGGAGGGGGGCATTGTTGCACAGTTTTTTGTCTTTATGTTGTTCTATATAATATTGCCCAGATCTTTAATGTTGACTGTTGGTGACCGATACCTTTCTCTATTTTCTATTACCCCAAACCATATTTTAAAATTCATTCACAAGAGATACAGATTGTTGCCATTGGTAGCACATTAGTGCGGAGCACTTGACAGTGTCTGTATCCCCTCTG
>JANHFO010000089.1:100446-113798 GCA_032468095.1 Pareas carinatus
AAGGCTGAGTCAACCTTGAGCTAGTGGGACTCGAACTGCTGAACTTACTGGCAGCCGACTGTCAACAGAAGTAGAATACAGTACTGCACTCTAACCAGTGCGCCACTATAGCTCATATAGCATCACTTGAACATCCTGTGGCAAAGATGTACTGAGTAGATCAGCATACTGATGAACCATAATCCAATGCTGACAGATAATTTAACTTGGTGTCATGTAGATATTAAGAAATTTAGAGATGGCCCTTTCCCCACTAGGAGCATTAACTGGAACCAACGTGAACCTCAGAAGGAAGAGGAGAACCTCTGAAGAAAAGTGCCTTCCACTCAGACACACCCTGAGACAACCCAGAAGAATACCATGTTAAATGGTGTCAGAAAATACTGAGAGATTAAGAAGGGCCAGAAATCCTTCAGAAAGTGCAACCAAAGTTTCCTATTCTGATCCTGGCTTCAGTAAGTCCAGATTTTACTTTCAGCTTTAACACTGCCATCTTCTATAATTAATCTTGGTGAAAAGATTGCAAAGTGTTGAAAGTCCTTGTAAAATTGTCCTGCTTCCTATACATCTGTGGTTACTTCAGGGACTTGGATCATTATAATATGGATTAGCTGACTTGAATTGGAATCATTTGGTGATTTGGAGGAGGGTGATTAATCAAAGCACTAACTTTGACTCCTTTTGTAAATACTGAATTAAGACCAGTCTATTTCTTCTATTATTTTCTTTGTCCTTAGTACAAGATCTGATGTGTCTCTGATGTGAAATGATTTGTGCCGGTCCATTTCAGCTCGCTTATTCCAAGAATGTCAGGGTATATTCTTGTTATTTCTGTTTTGACAACATCAGATTTACTTTAGTTTATGGTTCTGATATTCAACATATGATAGCAATTATGTCTTTGCAACTTCAAAATTTTGCTTCAGGCCATATTGGTATGATGCAATATAATGCAGGGAAAATATGAGCATTCGTGCTGCTCTTATTTGCCACCTGCTCTTCCCTAGTAGTTAGCTGGATATCTTCTAACCATGAGAGGAAGTCAGGGATTGTTGATGGGCTTATCTTTCAGTATCATGTTGGTATTGTTTCGATGAAGAATGCCCATTTGCTTTTCTTGCCAAAATACTGGAATAAGTTGCTATTTCTTTTCCCATTGGAAATGGCTCTTCATAAGTAGCTAAGTTTAAATGCTACTTTATCACAAAGATGGCAAATTATCTTAAAGTAGCTTTTTCTGCAGTTATGCTGCATCTCCTTCAAAATTTGCTTCCCTAGAACAATTTCATTTCTTATAACTTGAAATGGAATGCTACATTTTAAAGGAAAAAAAAACTTTCTTTGAAATATAAAAGAAATGACCAAGTCTTGTATGTTTTCCTCTTTTCTTTTCCACACAGCCTTAAGATAATCAAGAGCTTCTACTTTTTATCTTAAATGCGTAATCCAAACCTGTGGTTGTGATCAATCTTAACTGTGGCTATCGATGGCTTTATAAATGTTTATTAAGGTTTGCTTGCAAGGGTTCCTAGGGAAAGCATTGTAACCTTTATATTACAGTTGGTTGCAGGAAATTACTGCATGATAACAAAGATATGGAATAATCTGGATTGTTTGTCAAGAGAGTTGTTTTAAATTGTAAATGAATTCTTGGATATTAGTAAGGCTGATATAATAGAGAAGGCGTATTTTGTGTTATGTACTTACCCTGTTAAATAGTTAAAGTGAGCCAAGGTTTTAATTAGGCTGAAGCGGGAAAATACTGCACTGTGATTGACCAGCTCATTGACAGCTTCCATTATAAAAAAGGGAGAATTGTCAGTGAGCTGGCTGTTGGATGTTTTGGAGCTTCAATAAAGAACTGAAGTTGTTGCAAGCATCCTCTTGACCCCTTATTCACCGGACTGAACAGTTGGCGACAAAAGTGAGATAAAGGGCAAGAACAAAAAGAGCTGACAACTAGCCATCCAGCCTGGCACTCAGAAGAACGACCATCAAACATCCATTTTCATGGCTTCCTTCCACCTGCCGGCTCCTTTCGATCCTTCCAGGAAAAGCTGGGACATGTACATGTCCAGATTCAGGTGATTCCTTGAAGCCAACGACCTCATGGATCTGCCACCCAACCGCAAACGGGCCATATTCCTCAGCCATTGCGGTCATGATGTTTTTGACATTGCAAGGGCTCTAATGGATCTGACCATGGTGTACACCATGCCATGGCCAGAGCTGCTAGCACTTCTCAAGAATCATTACCTGCCAATACCGTCGAAAATCTTATGTCAGTATAAATTCTGGCAAAGATTGCAGAGAAAGGGTGAAATGGTCAATCAGTACATGGCCATACTACAGAAGCTAGCCACCCACTGCCAATTCACCAACATCCTCGATCAACTCTGTGGAGTCCGCGACATCCAATTACAGTGGCAACTCATGGCCAAGGCCAATTTAATATTGCAGTCTGCCCTGGATGAAGCTTGGGCCACTGAGACGTCCATTCAGTTGACAGAGTCTATGCAGAAAGGCGCGATTATCATGTCAAGCCAAAAAGCCACCATTGCTGTGCACCAGAAATGGTGCAAATCCGACACCTCACCCAGCAGCAACGATGAGGCCACCGTAAACAAGATGACGGAGTGGAAAGGAAGCTCAGAAGACATTTGAGCTATAAACTGTGCCAGTTGCGGTGAGCCCCACCAGTGAACCACCTGCCGCTACCACAATGCTGTTTGCCAACGCTGCAACTGGAAGGGGCATCTGGCCTGAGTCTGCCGAGTCGCAGTTCCCGCCAGCCGCCGAAGCGATCCTGAGACAAGCAAGCCCAAGGCATGGAGGCCAAAGAAGCCTCTCACCCATGCCAACGCTGTGGACATGAACCAAACCAAGTGGCCAAAGCCTTCACACCATGCTGGAGAAAACTGTCAATCTTCATTTACTTGGAGAACTCTTCATGTGAAATGGAGGTTGACAGGGTTTTCTGTAGCTATCATATCTAAAAAGAACCTGATGAAAATTCTCCCTAGAACCAAAGCAAGCTGCGTAGAAAAACAAAAACAGGATTTCGGATTACCAAGGTAATCAAATTCCTATCTTGGATTCAATCCACCTCAACGTCAAATACCACCAGTTCCAAGGGCAGCTATTGGCCATGGTTGCAAACAGCGACCTCCCCAGTCTGTTAGGGCTCGACTGGTTTGACTCCTTGAGACTAGGAGTCACTGGGATCCATACGACAACCACATCCGGTATCAAGGATCTCCTGACGGAATTCCAGGACGTGTTCAATGAAGAATTGGGTATGTATAACTGGAATCCAATATCCTTTTCCTTAAACCCTGCCATCATGCCCATTCGCCTCAAGTCATGCCGGTGCCTTTCACCCTCAAACCGTGAATTGACCTGAAGCTGATCCAGCAGGACATACTGGAGCCCACAGACCATTCCCATTGGGAAACACCAATTGTCACCTCAATAAAAAAGGACAGGTCAGTGTGCATTTGTGCTGACTATAAATGTACGGTCAACAAAGGGTTGCACCAAAATGCCTACCCATTGATCACACAATATCGGCCCAGGAAATTTTTTTCCCAAATCGGACCTCACGCAGGTGTATGAACAGTTGCCTGTAGATGGCGCCACTGCCAAGGTCCAGACCATCATAACACATAAGGGGAAATTCAGATGCAACCAGCTCCAGTTTGGCATCAGTGTCTTCCCAGGAATTTTCCAAATCCTGATGGAACGATTGCTTTGCAAAATTCCTGGGGTTGTCCCTTACTTCAATGATGTTCTCATGATAGCCAATTATGAACATCAACTAATCGACCATTTAAGAGCAGTTAGAGAAGTGTGGCTCTGGGGTACGAGAAAAAAGTATAGCATTGGGGTACCTGAAGTGCAGTTTTTAAGGTATTGAGTAAACGACTCAGCATTCACCCTACAGCTGATAAAATAGAGGCTATTCAAAAGGTTCCCATCCCAAAAAACAAAACCGAATTACAAGTGTTTTTAGGCCTCCTTAACAATAGCTTGTTTTTAAAGAACAAGTTGTCTATTGCTGGCTGCTGTCCAAGACCTGCCCTTGGGTTTGGGAACCTAAAGAAGCTGCAGCATTTGCAGTCATTAAGAATCTGCTATCCCAGTTTCCTGATTCAGCACTCCACGTCCCTGCTGCTTGTGTTGGTTTGCGATGCTTCCCCCTTGGGTATGGAAGCAGTGCTCAGCCATCAGCTGCCCAATGGGATAGAAGCACCAGTTGCCTTTTACTCTCGCACATTGTCCAGCACTGAGAGGAACTATAGCTAGCTGGACAGGGAGGCGCTGGTTCTGGTGGCCGGAATCAAATGCTTCCACATCTACCTCTTCGACCATAATTTTGAACTAATCACTGACCACAAGTTCCTGCTCAGGCTACTGGTGGGGGACAGGTCTACTCCTGCCACCCTGTCACCTCAGCTACTCAGATGGACTACACCTACAAGTTTGTGCACCAGCCTGGGCAGACTCTGGGACATTCTGATGCCCTTAACTGGTGGTCATTGTCACATCACATGGACAATCCATGCCCGAGGCCTCGGGGCTGCATATTGACTGTTTGGGCCAAGGCATTGTGACATCAGCAAAGGTCGCCAAGGAATCTGCAGCTGACCTCACACTCCGGACTGTCATCAATTGGGTGTAGAGAGATTGGCCCAAAGACTTGGTGGCTGAACAAGTTACACCATTTGTATGCCAGACATTCTGAACTACCTGTGCAAGGGTGTATGTGTCTATTGTGGAGGAAAGAATGATAATCCCAAACAAATTGAGACACAGGGTACTGGAAAACCTCCATGATGTTCACCCTGGGATAGTGTGAATGAATGCTCTACCCCATAGTTATGTGTGGTGACCTGGTTTAGACAAAGAAATTCAGGCCTGGGTGGAAACATGTTGGCCATGCCAGAACTCATGGCCTAGCCTGCCCAAAGCACTGGCAGTCAAGTGAGAATGACTCGGGGGAGCCTTGGTCACAAATTCATATCAATTTTGCCGGCCCCTTTCAGAGACAAATTTTCTTAGTAATAGTAGATGCGTATTCCAAATGGCTGGAATTAAACCTTATGCAATCATCTACAACCGAAGCAGTTATCAGGGTTCTTTGGAGGCCATTTTGCACTCAAGGAATCCCTGACATTTTGGTATTGTATTTTGGGCTTCAATTTATGGCCACTATTTTCGAAGGGTTCCTAGCGGAACAAGGGATCCGGCACGTTCTTTTGGCTCCCTATTAGCTGGCCACAAATGCAATGGCCAACAAATGGTCTGGTCTACTAAAGAGAGACTCAGTTGATTGGCACCTGGTGACTGACAAGCCCAGATTGATAAATTTCTTTTGATCCAACATATAACCTCAACCACGACAACTGGCCCAAGCCCAGCCGAGCTATTAATGGGCTGAAAATTAAGATCTGTATTACACAAATTGCACCCAAATTATCCCAGCCATCAGGAATCCATCAGCAAAGATTAATGCAGGAAATTCTCAATTGGTGAAGCAGTCTTCGCTAAGGACAATTTGGCTGCCATTTGGCTGCCTGAAACAATCAAAGCCTAGTTCCTACACTTTAAAAATGGCCAACGGAAGATTCTGGAAAAGGCACATAGACCAGCTACATAGCTGCAGGCCAACAACTAGTGAGCCACACACTATTACCGACTCTAACAATAATATCCCCCCTGTCTCTAAAATTTATAGGCCAACACATGACTTAGCTGCTCTGGGGATCCAGTGACATCAGCACAATGATACGGCTTGGTCCAACCTCTAGGTCCTGCCTGGGAATGCCCAGGCAGTTCCAGAGGGGCCTCCAGAAGGAACAGCAGAGACAGCCTCTTAGTACGGGGCCGCTCTTCCAAATGAGTTGCGCAGGTCCTCGAGGCATAGGACACACCACTGGTACCTCCAAAACTATGCATGCTAATTGAAAGAGCCCATCCGTGAGAAGAGGGGGTGTTATGTACTTACCTATTAAATAGTTAAAGTGAACCAAGGCTTCAGTTAGGCTGAAGCGGGAAAATAGTGCACTGTGATTGGCTAGTTCACTGACAGCTTCCAATATGAAAGGGAGAGCTGTCAGTGAACTGGCTGCTGGATGTTTTGGAGCTTCAATAAAGAACTGAAGTTGTTGCAAGCCTCCTCTTGACCCTTTATTCGCTGGACTCAACATTTTCTTTTACAACAATTCTTTTACAGATTAAAATTTCCTTTTTCATAGCCTAATATTAACAAATATACAAAATCTGAAGCTTTAGTTGACATGTAGGTACAAATTAAGCATGTATTTGTGTTATGTTTTGTTTCACAAAAAAGCTCTTTTTGCAGGAATACTGTACTGTTATTTCATACCAGGCAATTTTTTCTTCTTATAATATTTAATTGGACAATTACTATTCTTATGAAATGTAATTAAGCATCAAACATTTGCTACTTTATTCTTCAGAAATAATGAAAGTACAGTTGATTAAATGAGTGATGAAGGTAAGGACACCGAATCCCTTTGTAATGGTATTAAGTCATTTGAAAGAGGTAGTGAAAGATTTTGCACTCAACTGAAACTACTGGGAAAAAGAGACTCCATAATTATCAGAATTGGTAATAATAATACTGTAGACTACAAAACATGCAAATCAGTGAGTTGAGTGCTTAGCCGAAAACCATGCATTATGGAATACTAAATGCACATTATTTATTTTGACATGAATCATTAGAATGATTTGTCATTAAGTATAAACAAGCACAACCCATTAAATAAGCCACCAAGTGGTACATATGGCATAGACAAGGAGCCCTGCTATACTGCTGCTGTCCTTCTCACTTTGTCTCCTATTTCACTGTTTTCCATATTTCGGAGTTTAAATCTTGATGACAAGCTTCTCTTTTCTTCCCCACTCATCATATCTTTAGAAGAGCTAAAGATTTGATTGCTTCCAAAAAATGATGTGGACATGCTGGGATTCACAGACACTGATATTACCCAAACATCCTTTATTCTTTTTATGCAAAAGAATTTTATAGTCAGAGAATATTTGGCCAAGCATACTGTAGTTATAGATGCTTAGTTTTGTGTTTATATGGGAATGCAAAGCAAATTGTGCTTAATTTCCCATTAAAGCAGTAGACCATTAAATGTATGGTTTACAATCAAATTAAAACTTTTATTAGGGCCTTTAGACCAGAGAAAGGATTTACAATTAGCTAGCTGCAGCACTCAGGAGGCAGCTTATGGAAAATACTGTCCAGTCCTTATTTCCTTTGTAGTTTCTTAAATTTTTCTTTAGAGGGTTAAGAAACTTTCTTTAATGGAACGGGATGTGGCCCAGGAGATGGAAGTTGAAAGGATGAATTGGCAACATAAAGGATTTCTACTCAGTTTGGTGAGATCTTGTGTCCCCATCCCTATCATATTGTGCTGGATAGGAAGGTCTTCTAGCCTCTCTGAAAAGCTTTCACAGGACTTGACAGGGACCATTAAAAGGCAGGGAAAAGGAAGCCATAGACGGGTCATCTTTCTCAGTCTTCTTAACACTCAAGCTTCCCTTCAGAACATTTACTTTTGCACTCTGAAAGTTACATAGAGGTAATAGTAAAGCCGTTAGTGCTGACCAGTTCCACATTCCCAGTTCTAGTGAATCTTCTTCAAGCAGATTAAGTGAGAAGTGAATCTTTTTTAAGCAGATTAAACACTGCCTTTCTCTCTCGGCATTCTTTGTTATCAAAATCAAATACTTTTTTAGTCTGTTAACTAGTGGTTTTATGACATGCTACGTGAAGCATTCCCAGCAGTTGCCACTGAAGCTTGTTTCTGTTTAACTGGATATTGCATCTTCAGGATGTTAATAAACTCTTTGTATTTCTAAAAAGACATGGACAAACTGAAGCCTGTCCCCAGAACAGTGAGGAAGATGATAAAAGAACATGACAGAAAAGAAAAGCGGTTGGAGGGACTGGGAATATTTAGCCTAGAGAAGACTGCAAAGAGATATGAGATCTGACTTCCAGGATCTGAAGGGCTGTCTCATAAAAAGTTGCTCAGAGTTGTTCCATGATACACGAAACAATGAGTTACAATTACAAGGAAATAGATTTCAGTTGGTTGTCATGAAAATTGTACTCATAGTAAGAATTGTCCAGCAGTGCCTCTGAAGGTGATGGACATTTCTTCAATGGAGGTGAATGGCCATCTGTCATGGGCAGGACATTATCCTAATGACCTCCAGGATCCATTCCAGTCTTTTCAATCTATTATTATAGGATTTCAACATTATTGCTTTGGTTATTTAATTATTTAAATATGAATGAAGGATAACATTTAGTGTTCATACCTAGGAAATGTATACATTGCCCCTCTTAAATGCAAAAGTAAAAGCCTATACTGAAGGGACAATTAAGGCACTTGCATACAGCACATACAGTAAGCAAGCTCAATCTGTCTTTCTGAAGATGAACTGACAAGACACATGAAAAGCTAGATCAGAATAGTCTGACCAATGACAAATTGGCTGCCCTAAATATCCTCATTGATTGCTATAATCTGAGCCAGTCAGTGCACAATTAGCTACATTGTACTGCTCCTTTCCTGCTATTAGAACAGCAGCCAAAATAAAATGGAATTGTTATAAAAGAAAAATTTCAAAGACTGGAAGGAAAACAGAATAAATGCTTTTGGTTGGTAGCTCTCTCTTGCTCCTAACAAAAGATGTAGCAAGCTAATGGCAATTTAATGCAAAAATAGGTTCCTTTATTATTTTTCTTGTAAGTTTATTCATGCCTTTGCCAGAAAATATCTGTAGTTAATAATGTCTGATAAAATAGAGAATCTGTTCAAATATAATTGATGTATTTTATTAGGAGGGAAGCAATTAACATATTTTGAAGAATGCACAGCTGAAAGTTCCATTTTGCTTTTATCAAAAATATCATATTTATAAGCATTCTAACATGAAATTATATTGAATAAGATTAAGAAATAAAATATAAGAAACAGTGTAGAAGTAACATTTGATCTTCTTTATAGCAGTTACAATTTTACTATCTATTTTCCTTCTTTAAAATTTGATCTTCTTTATAGCAGTTACAATCTTAACTATCTCTTTTCCCCCTTTAAAATTACAACATGATTCCCTTCTTACCATATTCAACTTTCTCAGACCAGACAATCTATAGATCAACAATTATTTTTTTTATATTTTCACTTTATATTTTCAGAGAAGAGGTTCATCAAGTTTTACCATCTTCACAATCCACACCTCTTCATTGTAGGTATTTCAGGTTTTTTTTAACTTTGTGTCTTGCTGCAGTTACATATAAAAAACCAGCCTTCCACAAATCTTTTGTAATTAGTTATTCATAAATCCCAGTTTTAAAAAAGGTTATCTGAATATTATGCGCTTATATATTTCTATCAACATCAGCCTGCTGGACATACATTTCAAGTTCATTCATCAGTACTTATCAAGTTCCTTAATGCAATTTCACATCTACTTCTTCCATCCCTTATCCAATCATCTGTACTGCTTTTAAGTCTATTTTCCTAAAGAACTTTAAAATAATTTTATATTTTATAAAACAAGACAATAACTTTTAGGTTTTAATATGGATAGAAAGCCATTTCATCTCTAGATATTTTATTTTAATCCGAAACTTTTTTAAAAAATAATTAATCCCTTCCATTTTTGGTTGCCATTTTTCCCCCTTTCTTTTGGATGGTAACTTTTTTACATTTTCTTTTAATCAGGTAGCATACTCTTTTGGTGTAGAATTTTAAACTCACTGGTTAGATGTTGATTGATAGCTTTTTTGCAGTTTGTCTCTAAGCCACTTTCATTGTTGCTTCTGGCTCATCTGCGGCTGATTGCTGTGAGCCCGTAGCACAGCAGGGCAGACCTTTTGAGGTGTCCCTTCCCAATCTCGAGGTGATTGTCACCTCCCCTGGGACTGCAGAACATCTCCTCCCTTCGTTGCCTCTCAGGGGCAACTTAGGTTCGGCTCCAAGCATGGAACCGAACCGGTCTAGCTGCTATCAGGCAGTTTGACTCGGGAGCCTCCCAAATCTGCTGCCTCATTGCCATGCTGTCCACCGAAAGTCCTTCATCATGCACTCTTTAACTTATACTTTCTCATTTCAAATCTCACAAAAGTTTATAATTTTAGCAATCATGTGTTCATTTTTACATAATTCAATTCTAAATTCAATCTGATGTTCTTGAACATTAGTTAAATTTTTATCTGTATTCAATCTCTCAGCTGTACTATTTAAAACTGAATCCCTATGCAGGTGTTTTGACTTCTACTCCCTCCCCTCCCCCAATTTCTTGTGCTAGCAAGTTCTGATATATTAAGCATTTCTCTTTGTCCATTGTTTCTTTATTGTAAAATGCTTTTTTGCCGAAACCAATAAATGTATTTTTGAGCACACCCCGAGTTTATTCCATATTCATAATATGGCAATCCTAACTAATGATTTTTGAAAGAGAGATTAATTTAATCATACCACAAAACTCATGTCAGTAACTTCAGGTTATTTTCTTCTAATTCTGATATGCTCTTGTTTTTCAACAGTGCCCACTCTTTCTAACTTTTGAGTTTACAGATATCATGGAAGTACAACTCCTAGCATCCTCCCCCATTGACTGAGACTGTTGAGAATTTCAATTCAACAACATCTGGCAGGAACATAGACTTTCATGTTTGCATCTCAGATTAGATATTTTTTCTTTTTTGAAACCTATTTTTTTAAAACAAATTTTAGGTACTGAAGCAAACAGTGATTGATCAGAACCAAGAAAAGCATGACCATTTCTACTTTCTCTTTTCTTCTTTACAAAGTAGGTCATCATGGTAATGACAGATCACTGTGTAGAAGTCTAACCAGATAATTTATAAAAGGCTTTCAAACTTAGGCTGATGAAAACATTAAATAATGCCTAAGGCTACAAGTTCATTCAACAACTATTATGAGAAGATTAATTGTATATGGACTAATCCTACAATGTTTGCAGAATGTTCCTTTGGTCATACTTTGTCATGCTGCATGATTGTCTTTCTAGCATTCAGCTGAACTTTAAGGACTAGGTGGTCTTTTATTAAGTAATTAGGACAAGCAGCTTATAAATTGATCTTCTACAATTAACACCTTTACTGCAGAAATATCTGGCTGTACTGTCTTCCACTTTTTGAAATCAACTGCATTTCACTTTAAAATAGATTAGTGATTTCTAAATTTCTACCTATAGATATAAATGTGCATTTGCAAATTTTATACAAAACAATGTTCCCTGTTGTTGTATTTTATGTTGTCAATGTATAAGCACTTACACTAGACTCTGTCTTTATCTAAGGAGTTACCTGAGTTGTGTTTTATCACGTAGGTACTTCTTTTGCATTAATCAAATAAATATTCCTAGGTCAGATTTTATGATCTAGTCCAAAACACACTTCCCAGCTAAGAAATGCTATATTCAGTGTAGACTTGGAAGATCTGCCTAGGGAATGATCAGACAAAAGACTGCATAGCATCCATTTGGATAATTTTTTGGACTGTGAAGGAAATGTTGGCAGTATTGTACTTTCAGACTTTCACAGTTTTCTTAATTTAGCTTTAGAGTAAAGTAGAGTTAGCTTATCTTGTTGTGTTTCCTGTCTGGTGTATCTGGTAAAACTGACAAGAAGGTAATAGATATCTATGAGCTCTAGAATGCCTTATGAAGAATGTTTTCAGTTATTGTGGTGATAACTGAGTTTTTATCAAAAAACATTTGTGATCCTTTTGCCTATCTCTGTGTGACATATTTGAAATCCTTTTTACTATCTGAAAGAACTGGGAGAACAGGATACTTTCTATGTTTTGAATTAGATGTTAAAGAATTTCAATAAAGATTAGGTGGTCTACTCTTTCACAAGGAAATTGCTTCAAAGTGATTGCTTCAGTTTGTTCTTATTAATTTCCCCTCCTTCAGTTTGAGAAGATGGTTCATATCCTGAGGAGCAAACAACTGAGGAGAATTACTTTCCTTTATCTCTATAACTGCAAGATGTATGAGATCCTTAACATATTTCTTAAGGAAGAAATGTCACTGTGTGGGTGTCATATTCTATGTGAGGGCAAGAATTTGTGAAAAGAGGTAAATGCTAAACAAAGTAGTATTGATGGATGTTATATTCATGTAAACTGATATCTGTAAAAAAAGTGGTTTGTGTATTTTTCCTGTTACTACTTCTTGATTAGATGTCACCATTCTCTTCTCTGTGTTGAACATAAACATTCTTTTGCTTACAAACATTGCATTTTAACTTTATTTTTTAAGTTTTAGTGTTAAAAATCTTCAAATCATGTATCACATAAAAGAACAAAAACTATAATTCTAGAAATTTGGCTTACTACTTGTGCACATACATATTATTCAATTTTAAAGTAAATGGTTGAAAATGTATGCGAAATGAAATTTGTAGCAATGCTATCCTAGGAAAGGCTTCCTCATGAGTAATTGCAAGATTTCATTCAATCAAAAGAAACCTCATCTGATGAGTTTAGAAATAGAGCTGTAACATGAAAGATATCCAGATTCCAAATTATATAGATATTAGTCTATATATATCAAAAGCAAAATCTTAAACTCCACTCTGTCATCCCTTTCTCCTTTTGTCTTCTATCTTTCCCAACATCAGGATCTTTTCTAATGAACTCCTTCTTCTCATTTGGTGGCCAAAGTATTTGAGCTTCATCTTCAGTATCTGTCCATCCAAAGAAAAGTCATTTTCCTGTAGGAAAAGCAGCAGTGGAAATAGCAAAAAGCGAGAACCTTTTACTTCTATTGTGTTGCCTTTAGTTTTCCATATTAGAACAGCAAATACCCAGATCAGACTAGAAAAAGTGTTAATGGATGGTACTTATGTGAGCCTTCTATCAAATATAGGGTGTGTGTGTGTGTGGGGGGGGAAGTGTTGTAATGAAAATACAACACCAACCGGCAAAACAGATCCAATACCAATACAAAAGACAACTACTGATATAAAGCTAACACACATTAATTACATGTATATGTTAGTTCTTAATCATTGATCAAAATAAATAGCTATCTTTTCATAGTAGCATACATGTATATGCTGAAGGCAGTGAAGAGAAAATGTTGTTTGGCTCATTGTGAACAATTCACATGATTTTTATTATATTTGAGCAGGTCTACTTCAGTTGGATCCCAGAGACTCCAGTTGGTCTAGAATGAGGCCACGCGGGGGAATATTTATTTATTTATTTATTTATTTGTTTAGACTTATATACCGCCCTTCTCCCGAAGGACTCAGGGCGGTGTAC
>JANHFO010000089.1:113898-150364 GCA_032468095.1 Pareas carinatus
TAACATAAAACTTTAACAAATATTGTTAAAGGTGTTGGTTACCACCTTTAAAGCGCTCCATGGCTTAGGATCTAAGTATCTACAGGACCGCATTCTATCGGCGAATACTTCCCACCGACCAGTACGCTCCAACAGAGAGGGCCTCCTCAGGGTGCTCGGCTAGGCAATGTCAGCTGGTGACCCCCAGGGGGAGAGCCTTCTCTGTGGCGGCTCCCACCCTCTGAAATGACCTTCCCCCAGAGATAAGTATAATATCTGACCTTCATGCTTTTCGCCATGCCTTAAAGACACATCTTTTTGTGCAGGCTGGGTTGGTCTAGCCCCCTCTCCCTTACTATTTTATATTATTTTAGACTGTTTTATATTTGATGCCAAATTGGTTTTTATTATCTGGATACTTTTACATTCAGCCATTGTGTAATGTTTTTAGAATGGTTTTTATGTTTTGATATTGTGTATATTGTGTGTATTTTTATCTGACTGTACACCGCCCTGGGTCCTATGTGGAGAAGGGCGGTATATAAGTTTAATAAAAATATATATAAATAAATAAATAAAAATGCCCATATATGTCTGGATATATGTGGATAATATTAATTATCTAATTTCAATCAGGCTTTCAAGTGGGATATTGTATTGAGATTGCTTTGGTCACTTTGGTGGATGGCCTTCACCAGATGTGGATGAGGCATACCTTACTAGTTCTTTTAGACTTTACAACAGTTTTTAATACCATTGATAATGTTATTATTTTAAATGATCAGGCAGCATTCAAATACTGTTTTGCAGTGGTTCTAATCTTTTAAGTTGGGTTGTGTCCTGAATATGACACTAGGTTTTATAGTATCTCACAGGGTCTTTTCTTCTGTAGGTTCTGTAAGAAACTTCTGAAACAGACACTTGAATCTTGGAAGTGAGATGCCATTAGGATATTTATTTACCCAGGTGTTCTGTTTCTTATGTCCAGCTACAAGGAATCAAACTCAATGGAGGAAATCTTGAATATTGCTTAAATTAGATAATGGAGTGAGTGAAAGTAAACAAAGCCTAAGTGAAATTTAGACAAGATGCGCTCAGTAACTAAAGTTTATCTGGTTTGAATAGGACTACCTATATTCTTATACCTATAAGAAATGTACATTCTGGATGTGCTGCGTCATTCCCAGCTGCCTTTGGATTTACTAGTTATGACTGTGGTAAGAAGCAGTATTTCATAATTAATACATAGTTAACTGTGGTTTCTCATGAGTTTGGTTCTGGTTTGGCCACAGATATCCTTGCTTAATTACATGGCAATATTCCAGTATTGTGATGTGGTTCTGCTGTTCTATCGAACATTTTCTGGAAGATGCAATTGATTGAAAATTTCATGCCTTTGGTATTAATTGATAGAATCAGCAGGGACCACATAATCGTTTAGCTGAAAATCTATACTAGTTACTAGTTATTTACCATAAGTAATTTAAGGTGATCTCTAAAACTTCAAGGATTTTAAAGTTGATTACTGTACATAAGGAATTGTCTCTTCTATTTGCAAATCTGTCCAACCACAAAGTTTGTAAGATGACTCACAGAATTACAGAGCTACAGAGTCACATCTATGAAGTTCACCTTTTCTATAATTGAAAATAGAATATACTTTCTTGGAAATTCTGTTTTGCTCCGATTCTCTCAATATTTAGAAAGTGGGATAATAAATCTCTGCTTTCAGTAGAATCTTAATAGGTGAATTTTAGCATTCATTTCCAAAATTTTATCTTGTGTTTTCAAATCGCCCGTTCTATTTGCTATGTTTTCAGGATCTAACATTAGTTTAACAGACATTAACATAAACTGATGTTAAATCTACTCAATTACTAGTACAAAACATGTGTTGTCCAGATATAAGAGAAAAGGACAATTATGTGTTATCAGCATATTGATTATATTTCAGAAGTCAGGGATGGGGAGAGAAATTTGTTTGATTTGCATTTTCCAAGTCAATATGCAAACTGAAATGCAATTACATTTTAATATTTGTACTGTACTTCTCCAATTTTTGTAGATCAAGTCTCTTAAAATAATTTGCACATACTATTCAAGTAGGCACAATAGCAAATGATTGGAAATAATAAACACAATTGGATTTTGAAAGGAAAAACTACTTTATTGGTAAAATTGCACATAAAGTAAATCTATACTGAGATTTTTTCAGAGTTATAAGATATTATTTTGAAATTGGAAAAATACAGAATTGAGCAAAACCAAAAGCAGCATGCCTGTCCATCCCTCATAGTGGTATAATTTGTGTGAGGCTATCAAGGAATTCTAATAGAAAAGAATATACACAGCTCAGGGTTGAATCATGAATTAGGGTGGTGATTTATTACCTAGTCAGATGATAAAATGTCTACAAGCAAACAACCAAGGTCAGAGAGCACTAAGGACTCCATTGCAAGGAATTCCCCAGGGAATTCAGTGTTAATAAGTCTGAATTCCTAGGTTCTACTCATTGGTTACCTGCCTGAAACTTCTGTCATTTTATCTCTAAGCTCTCTGCTATCTTATTTTGGGGGGGGGGAGACTAAAGAAGGAAGAAACAGATTGGGCAGGCAACACTTTGGACTGGTGGGACATTTGGAGTGTGGTGAACAAGGCATGGGCATTTTCATAAAATTGGCCAGTTGCAAAACATCAATTATTTAGTAAGTCAACTGGTGAGATTTCCACCACTATGCCTCTGACACTCTTAGAGACATTTATGCAGATGTTTCTTTTAGATTTTTATAGTTTCTATCTTTAATTAGAGGCTGGTATTGGATAGTCCTATGCCAATAAAGAAAAATATTTGTAGCTCAGGGTTGAAATGAGCTAGCACTGATAATGTTACCTAGTTTGCATAATGAAAGGTCTGCAAGAAAACAATCAAGCTCACAGAATACCAAGGACCCCTCCTACTCCTGTGCATTAGGAACAGAGTGGAGTGAATTAGGGCTATCATATGTCAAGGAAAAGGAAGACAGACCCTCCTTTTTGCCCCCATGTACTCCATTTGGCAGACTTAACCTTACATTCAAATATTGTCCAGTACGTTTGCGTATCACAAGCAATCTTTTCCTGAGCAGCTTTTTTTTGTGTGCTGTGCAGTGCTTCCCAAATAAGTGCTAATTACAAGCTTTGCTGTGTGACCATGATCGGTATTCTCCAGTAGCCACTGTCTGGAATTTTCATATCTTAAACAGCTATATGGTAAATGCTTTTGCCTCCTTACTGGCTTTAGCACATTTCTGTGATTGAAAAACCAGCCTTCAATTCTAGGCAAAGTAATTTAATATGCATATAGTCCTAAGTACTGGGGGGAGGGGTTCTTTACTGTAATTTTTGTCACAAATGCCAAGAAAGTTAGGCTGTGTGTCTTGATTTTCCTCCCATCTATCTTCCTTTTCAAAAGTCTGTGTATCCCTTTGCTTCTTCAGATATCTCATTAGCACAAAAATAGCAGTTATGGACTCTTAAGAATTACAGGAAACAAGTAAGAACTAACCAACTTGGCTAATATTTATATTTGTGCTAGAAAAGATGCAACTGATTGACAGACATGTGCTATGTTTGTACCTCCATACTCTCCCAAGTACATTTTAGAATCAAATTCAAAGCATTGTATAGACCAAATTCATAAATGGATTTATAAAATTATCTCCATTTTTTATAATTTAAAATCCTTTCAAGGCTCAAGAATTTAAAAGCATAAAATTTAAAATATGAAAAAGTCAACAGGCTATAAACACAGACTAACTTTGTGAGTGAAGTGAGTGGTCTCTAAATTTGATAAATAAATTTTATAGGATAGGAATAACAACAGAGACACTCAACAAAAATTGAGCAGCACAAATTCAAGCAGAAAGACAGCAAACAATGAAGCAAAAACACCTAGGTGAATAATCTCCTTAGTGCCAACCAGGAAATTTCATAATTGGGGTGCCTGTTTTATTTTGCCACTCTAATTATTATATTTGACTGACCATACTTGAGGAATGTTTGATTTGCCTCTAATCTTTTTACCCATAAATCACCCTCAGATCTACTAAATAATAAAAGGATAGTTGAACCTGTAATATGTAATTCCAGCTAGTAGAGTCTTAAGGATCATCTTTGTTGTTTTATAGCTAATAGCTGTAGCATTTGAATCACTTGGACTCTTTTTGCTTTTTTTCAAGCCTTTTTTTTCTCAGATTCTATTTTGACAGAGGTCTGTATTTTTTGATAAGTAAAAAATGTGTCTTTCTGCTTACATATCACTTCAGTTAATGTTCAGCTCACTGACATTTTTCAGTTTTTTTCTTTTATTGGGTTATACATTCATTTTAGATTATAAACTTCAGAACTGCTATCTTACAGCGTCTTTGATTCCTCTGTTTCCTTTCTTATTATAACTGATACATAAAGACAGACTTTTGGGAGAAAGGAAACAACAACTAATTCAACTTTGGACTAGATACCTTCCATGGTAGTTGGAGCAAGCAATACTGTCCATCATTGGCATTTTGTGTTGAATATCACAAAGTATGGAGAGTAAGCTAATATATGCAGATATCCAAGCATTATCAGTGCTCTACTTTTCTATTTATGAATGTATTGCTAACTTCCTGTTGAACACATCTTTAAGCATAAATGGTTGCAATTTGGAATAAGATAACCAAAAGATTCTATAGGTGCTTTCATAAATATAGAGATATCTTCAAATGAATAGTAAGAAACTGTTAAAAGTGATCAAAGAAGAGATCTTTGAATAACTGAAAGGTGAATGCGCAGTTCTACAGACAGTTTCCTGTTTCATTCTCTTATTTTTTTACCCATCCTTATCATTCCTATTTCTTTATCTACCTTTTGTGACAAGGATTGAATCTTGATTATTGTCACACAATGTGGATATTCTGCATGTAAAGCACATTATTATTTCAGTTATTATGTAAATCACATACTCACAGTCTACCAAACTGAATAGAAATGGGTTACAGTAGGCTACGTGATTCTCTATTTTTAATGGCAAATCATCCTTCATTATGATTATAAGAAAGCATTCCATGTCAAGTTAATGCTTCTTATACTTATTTTAGATTTGTTTTTATTTAGTTCAGCCTCAAAACTTTCCACTCCAAACAAAAATTTCACACTGGACTCATGTTAGCTATTAATTTTAGTTCACCTATGTCATTATGATGAGATCCTACTGCCTCAGTTTTCTTTGTATCATTCTACATTTCTATCTTAGCATTAGAAAATTAGAGCCAGGCATTTCAAAATATCAAATTCTAGTGTCTTGGTTAAAAATAAATACAAAAAGATTCTGCCCCAGTGCCAAAAGTACCATTTGGATTGAAAATATGAATATTTATAATATAGTCAGTTGTGTGAGAATATCTGAGTTGAGGTTTCAACTGCTCTACCATGCTGCTAAAACTGTGACAGCTGGTCATTTATGCAGGGTTAGTTAAACATAATGACCCAAAATTCTGAAGGAATGTGCCATATAAAAATATACGTGTTATACAAATATTTACAACTAGTAGCGGCAGTTTTGCATGGATGACTTAGATGCCTGATTCCAAGGCTATCATGCTGAAAAAGGAGAAATTACAAATGAATTCAAATGAACACCAGCAGCTAATGCTGTTGATTGTTGAGTTTCATAGTATGATTGCACCGTTAATGAATAGTAAAAATCCTTACTAGACTAACAAATTAGTATAAAACATTGATTAACTTGGAAATAATACTGGTTAGATTAGTTACTAGTGCCACCATTTAGGTTTGTATCAAAATAGAAATCACAACAATAGTAATTTTAGGGTAAATGTCTATGGACATTCTCGGCTATTCAGGTGATGATTATCTTGAAGATGCTTTTTCAAAAGGCAACCGAACTTCCTTGTTTTTTTCCTTGAAAACATTTTGCTTCTCATCCAAGAAGTTTCTTCAGGAACATTTTCAAGAAAGTCCAGTTGCCTTTTGAAAAAGCATCTTTGGGACAGTTTTAGCGTAGTTTGTGAAAGATACAAACTATTACAACACCATTTATAGCTAGCTGTGTGCACATGAGACATTAAAATGGAAGAATTAGTTGCAAGCTTGAAAATAAGATTTTACTAGAATTCTTCAAACAGATACTTATATGAATTACTTTAGTATGATGTTTAGTAGGAGTAAAATATTGAAAGTGTTTAATTTCTAAGCCTGCTAAGCCTGCTGAATATTCATGGTGATTTACAACTGAAAATAAAATAGGTTAATATATCATGAAACAAAATATGATGATGTGTATCCATTGATCTTAAATATTTAAAATTTGTGTTAACAACTCAAATTGGAACATGCCAGCATGATCACAATCTATGCCTGTTCTTTACCAATTGTAGTGGCTACAATTCCATTCTGGATTCAATAGAAAATCCTGGCATTAACCATTTCAGTTAGCTGAAAAACTGTGAAAGAAGATTTCTTAAACAGTTATCTAATCTAAAATGCATGTGCTCATCTAAGTCTGTTCTACAGATGCTTCTTCCCAATTAGATGAATTTAGAAGTCAAAAGATAAGGTATATTTCATAACAGGTTTGTGGAAATCCTTTCCTACAAAGATTTAAGATTAAATTCCTTGCAACAACCAGAGAAAATCTTACAATTTTTCTAAGCATCTAATATAGTCAGGAATTTTAGAACTTAACAGTTTTTAACTCTGAGGATGTGATGATTTATTCTGATTATTGCCCTTTTTTCATATTGGGTTTGTTTTGTATATTCATGTGTTTTTCCCCCAACTTTTTTGGATATTACCTGACAGCTGTAGTTATATGGTTATATGGTTTAGAAGCAAAGTGAACAAACAATACATTCAGTTCTAAAACATCCATATAGTTATCTAGTCTCTTTTTCTGCTATCAAGACATTTCCTCATGAATTTTATTAAAATTAGAAAAGTAAATGCTACATTAATACTGTGTTAATGTCTATTTTTCAACATTTTTGGTGACAGTTATCAAAGTAATTATTTCCCCACTGCTATATAATTTTGATTCAAAAAAGCATCTTTTTTTCCCACTTTCAGCTTGCCCAGCAGGGATGTTCAAAGCTCACCAAGGAACAGGAATCTGCACACAATGTCCTCCCAACAGTCGCTCCACGTCAGAAGCTGCTGCCATCTGCACTTGTCGTAATGGATACTACCGGTCTGACTTTGATCCGTCAGAGGTAGCTTGTACTAGTAAGTACTAGTATTTATTTTCAAGAACATGTTGGCTTTAAAACTAATTAGATTCACTCTTCTTGAATAGATCTGGAGAAACAACATTCAGGAATAGCCTGCTTGATAATCATAGTGATAACCATGTTTTGGAAATGATCTTAGAAGTGCACTGAATTTCAAACAGGTACCACATCAACATCTTCCAACATTTACTACAGCAGTCTGACTTTGCTCCCCCAGGTTTAGATTTAAAACTTTCAGGAGACAATTTCTTAAAAAGAGCCATAACTATATATATTTTTTGAAACCTGCATGGAAGCCTAAAAGAAACCTCAGGCAGATTTAATGAATCGCAGAGATTTGCCCACATGATGTCCAAATAATTTTTGAAGAATATGTACACATAAAAGATAAACTTGTTAAAATTATTTTTAATAGACTGAAAAATGTTTGTCAGTACATCAGTACAATCAGACCAGTACATAGCTGATTATAAATATAGAAAATCTGTTTAAAGGGGCGGGAAATCTCTAATATGCACCAACAAGAAAAAGGATCTCAGCAAAATTAGTATTTCCTAGCAGAACAACAATAGTAGATACCCAGAAAAGAAAGAAAGAAAGAAAACTCATCAACAGCTATTATTACAAGATCTGGGAACAAAGGCTTACAATTTAGGAGTGGATGGTATTAACCATTAAATGTTAATGACAGGCAGAAGCAAGTATGTACAATAAAAGGATGAAAACTTTCTAAATGATTATCATTCAGATTATTGGCATGTATGTCATATTAGACACAAAATAAAACCTTAATGATTTTTCATCCTTAGTAGTAATTTCTTTTCATGTGAATTTATCATTTTTTAAAAGCATTTAGGGCATAAATATTATCTCTTCGTAAGAGATACATTAGCAGCTGCAATTGTAGTACTTAGTCTGCTGGTTCACCAAATTTAGGATCTCTGAAGTTTAACTTGACTACGTGTGCATTCAGAGCATGTCAAAGAAATGGAATTTTGTTTTGGACAACTTAATATTTTGGAATTAATTTGTGCGATTTACTGTAATACCATATTGCAGAGACATTTTGAAAATGTCCCTGCTTGGAGACTGCTGGGTGCCCTGCATTTCCAGGAAAGTAGCTGTCCTTTCTAACTTCCTTTTCAGCTTGCTTACACAGAAGTCTACATTAGTATACTACTTTCTGTCTAATGCTTCTGTAGGTAATTGCATTATACAAAGTTATGAGTTGCCTAATGTGTGTTTGGAATAAGAGATTAATTTCCATATTCTGCTTGATCACTGGTATCAGGATTGTAGTAAATAAATCTGTTTTTATTGCTTCTTGTTATATAGCTGATTTACACTATGCCTTAGTAGAGAAGTACTGTATGTAAAAAAAGTCAATTTGTTGGTTTTTATTTCGGCTCGTTAAAAACTAATTTTAAATTGTTTTAATTTGATGTGCCAGATGTTCTGTTCCCAAACTGTTACATGCCATAGGAGTAAATAAATTTAGTACTGTATGCTAGCTGTTGCTACTGTTCACTACCTTGCCAGTGCATTTCCTGCTTTATAGAACTAGTATGCTTTTAAAGTTCCCCATTTAGTTCTAGGGATTCAATTTTCATTAATATGTTTAACATTTAAATTATTGCTATACGTATCAAAAAGGACACAGGATTTCCCAGAACCAATGAAAACAATATTTTGACTGGTGAGATGGACAGTCCCAAAAGGAGTGGCCTTTAGTTATTCCAGTTTGAATCCTGTTATGTACATAACAATAGCTGAATAGAGATGGAAGGTAGGGCACCAGGTGAACCCTGCACCAAAGAAGCAGTTTGGTAGATAGTATATCCAATATTACGCACCTATTTAATGGCCCAAATTAACATTCGTGCCATTCTTGCTCATGTTGCAATGGTTATGGGTTGCTGCAAGCTCAAACTTGTGAATTTACCTTGTTCTGTTATGAATTAAGAATTAATATTTTGATGAATTTATTGACTTATTAAATATATATAAACTTACATTTTCTAGAAAGATAAACTAAATTTAAAGCAGATAAAGGCAAAGTTTGGAGTTGTCTTTTTTTAACCAATATTTTTACTACAAAGAACCATAGACACTGTTGTGTCTCAACAAGATCTGGCGTGAAAGGGCCAGATCTCTCAGTGTCACATAAGCACACACACAAGTCAACAATTGAGCAACTGTCAAATGTTGCACAATTGGCCGGGTTCATAGCACGTGAAAATAAGTGTGCTAGCTATCCGCCGTTCTCATTGGTTACAGCTGAGAGCTGTCAAAGTTATAAAAGGAAGTGTACGTTTTCTAGTCATGGCTTCTGTTTGCATCTGTTCCTTGTGCTTGTTGCTAGTTCTTAGCTTAATAAATACGTTCTGGTTCAGCGAAGCATCATTGGCTCTGGCTCACCCACTACACTAAACTGGCAACGAAGGTGGGATTGCGCTGCTACGTGACAGAAGCTTCAGGGGGTGGCATCTGCTGTTTGGAATGATGTTTCCTTCCACTCCTGCTCATCTGCCAACACTTCACACTGGACACCAAGCCGGTAGAGACAGAAGCCAGCAGCAGACTAAGCAAAACAGACTAATCAAGTCAAGGGCACCTTGAGTCTGCAAAGAACTAAACGAGGCAAGGGTACCTTGATCCAGAAAAATCTCTGATTTACCATGGCTAAAATGGGAAGGATGGAAGAGTTTGACACCACTCATCTGGCATACCTATGATGCTTGCCTGGAGACCTTCATGTTGGCCAACCAGGTCATGGAGAACAACATGAAGACAGCTACTCTTCTGTGCATCTGTGGATCTGCAACTTTTGATATTGCGGATAACTAGTTTGCTCCAGCAGCTCTAACCACAGTCCCTTACAATGACCTGAAAAGCAGGCTGCAGGAGCATTTTGAACCCCAGTTTTTGGCCATAGCGTGGCACCACACATTCAAACACAGAGACCAGAGACTGGGGAATTGGCTGCAGAATTTGTGCTAGTTTACGACAGGCAGCAAGGCCATGCAAGTTCACAGACATGGAGGAGAGGCTGAGGGACCAGTTTTTATGCAGTCTCAGAGACAGAGTCGGGCAACAAAAACTTTGCAAAACAAACCCTGACATTCCAGGAGGCAGTCAGAGAGGCCATGGCCAAAGAAGCTGCTGGAAGAGCTATCCAGAGAGTGCGGCTGGAAAGTCAGAAAGCAAAAAAGACCCTAAGTGAAGGAAGCACTGAGCAACGATGCCTGGGCTGCATTGGCAGGCATACAAGGGCTGATTGTCATTTCAGGAAAGCCAGTTGTCAGGTGTGTGGCAAGCAGGACCACATCGCAGCATTGTGCGGGGGACATTCCAAGAACTTGCCTTGCAAGGAGGCTAGGATAGGTATAGGGTCCTTGTCAGAGCACCCCTGGCTTGTAACCAGTGTTGGCTACAAACAGGTTCCATGGGTACAAGGATGGTGTGCAGAAACAGAAGTGTCTGTACCAGAAAGTAGCAGCAAAGCACAAGCGCTGACTGCAGTGAGATGTAAAAGCTTCTTTACTCAAAACAGTCACAGTCCAGAAACAAAGTCAACAGTCCAGGTCAAGCAGTCCCTCTATTAACCAGGTTAGTCAGTTGTTTATCTTTGCCAACAAAGTTGGCAAGGAGAAACATAACAAACCAGGAACTATTCTCAGAGACGTATACCACAAGCAGGAATCACCAAAGCAAGCGAAAATGACTTAAGTCCTGTTGGTTTATATGCTCTGGGTCCTGGGCTAATTATGATAGGTGTGGCTCAGCTTGCTTCAGCTGGTCATTCAATTTGTAAACCAACCTGTAGAATTACTTAAAAGAATCACGACCTGTATAACCCTAACAGTCCCTTAGACAAGGCAGTGTGGGGTACTGTGCCAGTCAGAGGTCCCTATGCCGGAGCCCAATGACCACTAAAATCTAAAATGGCCCAGTCAGTCAAGCCTAATGGGGTTCCCTGTCAGATGGAGTTGGATACAGGGTCTGCTCTGTCCATCATTTCACTGGGCACGTTTAATCGCATATACAAGAGGAACAGAAAAAAAACCAGGCTTTGCCTGTCCACACTCAGGCTGATGAATTTCCAGAATGGCAGCGTCTCAGTGAAGGGGAAGGCAACTGTCTCAGTTAAATTTAAGGGATTAAGTCCCTTGGATCTAGTTATAGTTGAGGGCCAATGCACCATTCTGGTTGGCCTCGATTGGTATAATGCTCTGAGAATTAAGATGACAGGCATCAACCGTTTGGCAGTTGTCTGCAAAGAGATTGAGGATATGTTTAGCTCCCAGATGGGGACCTATAAAGGGCTTCCAATTGCTTTCCATTAAGATCTGGGCATAACCTCGGTCCAAATCAAGCGCCGCCATGTACCTTTTGCACTCAAGTCAAAAATAGATGAGGAACTTGACAAACTAGTACAGCAGGGAGTGTTGCAGCCTGTCAACTGTGAGGTGTGGGAGACTCCCATTGTCAAAGCAAATGGGGAAGTGAGGATCTGTGCTGACTATAAGTGCACAATCAACAAGGCACTGGAGCAGCACATGTACCCAGTCCCAGTGGTTAGCCACATTCTAGTGTTCCTGCAGGGCAGTAGGAGTTTTGCCAACCTTGAGTTGGCAAAAGCCTATCAGCAGCTCCCCATAGATGATGTCACAGCAGAGGGAACATTCAAAGTAAGCCACCTTCAGTTTGGGGTGAGCGTTACTCCTGGACTCTTCCAGGGAGTCATGGAGAGAATGCTTAAGGGCATTCCCGGAGTATGCCCATACTTCGACGATGTCCTCTTCGCTGGGGAGTCTACTGAGAATTTGACTGAGAGACTCAGGGCCATTCTGCAATTTCACGAGGCGGAACTGAGGCTCAAGAAAGAGAAATATAAAATTGGAGTAGACTTCATGGAGTTCTTGGAATTCCGAATCAATGCTAATTGCATCCATCCGGCAGACATAAAACTGTGCAATTCAGCAAGCCCCCAGCACCAAGACTATGCTAAGTGTAATTATGCTCAGTTTTGACAAGGAATCCCTGGCCATAGTTTCTGAAATTAAAAAATTGCCTGACTATGTATTTGGCCAGCCCTTCATGGTCTTCACTGACCATAAGTCTTTTCTGGGGTTGTTCACCACAAACAAACAGACCCCACAAGTGCTTTCACCGAGGATGATGAGGTGGTTGATCTTCCTGTTGGCTTACAACTTCAGCCTCAAATACAAGCCAGGGAAGGAAATGGGCCATTCTGATGACCTTAGCAGACTGCCTCTTCCTATGGTGGAACCAGACCCTGCTCTGGCTGCATGGATCCTGGCTATTCAGGATCTGCTGGAGATTCCCCTTCATGCAGGGGATGTGGCTGCTGAGACAGCCGCTGACCTAACACTCAACTGGGTGTTGGAGTGCTAGCAGGGTCACTGGACAAGGACTGGAGACCCAGTTTCCAAAGTTTTTCCTGTAGGAAAGACGATCTGCATGGACTGCACATCATGGCTTCCTTCTATGGGGAAGTTGAGTAATTGTTCCCCCTCTAAGGGCTAGAGTTCTGAACTCACTGCACAAGGGTCATCTGGGCATTATCCGGATGAAGGCACTGGCAAAGCGCTACATGTGATGGCCAGGGCTGGACAAGGAGATCGAAGCCCAGGTCAATGGCTGCAGGGTCTGCCAAGAGTCCACACACTTGCCTTGGTCTTGAATTCATGTAGACTTTGCTTGTCCCTTCCAGGGACATACATTTTTAGTGGTTCTTGATAACCACTCTAAATGACTGGAGGTGGTACCTGTCACCTCAATGACCATGGCAAGAACCATTCAGGCTCTAAGAGACATCTTTGTCTCCCATGGGCTTCCCAATGTATTAGTATTCGACAACAGGACCCAATTCACTGCAGCAGAGTTTAAATCTTTCCTGCAGGACAATTTAATTAGGCACGCCACTTCTGCCCTGTTTCACCCACCAGCAAATGGCCAGGCAGAAAGAATGGTATGGACCACTAAGAACTTCTTGAGGCGACTAATCCAGGGGGAGTGGCAACAGAGACAGAGTTCCTGTTCTGCCAACAAATCAACCCAAGCACTGCAACTGGTAAAAGCCTTGGCATATCTGTGATGGGAGAGGTGGTTGTCCACCAAGTTTGACCATCTTCACCCGGACCATATTGCCGTGGCCAACCAACCTGATCCCCGGACCTCATGCCAATTTTCAGCAGGCAACAGAGTCTAAGCAAGAAACTATGGTAGGGTCCCTTTTGGGTAGCAGCAGTGGTTGCGAAGGTTTCCGAACCTGTGTCCTACTGTCAAGCCTTCATGCAGTCTCACCTGAATTAAATTCACTATTTTTCATCATTGCCAAGGAGGAATTTGACACTTACGTGGTGACCATGACTGATGGTTGCTCAATGCACCAGCATATTGACAAGATGCGACGGAGGTCTGAGGATCTGCAACCACACAGGACATTCCCCTGATCTAGTCAGCACATACTGAGAGAACCAATGCAGCTCTTGGTTCCAGCACCAGATCACCTTCTGCATGGACCTTGCCTCATATTACTGTGCCAGAGTTCCCAATGCAGAACTGTCCTAGGGGGGAGCCCACCACTCCAACAGCGAACTTGCCTAGTGACTTTGGTGGGGGCCTTCCGGATTAGGCTGGCCAAATTGAAATGGGACAATTGATTGACTGCAGCACGAGGTTGCAATCCTATTCAGACAATTGAGTAGACCAGGACAGCTCTTGCTTGCTGCTGGATGGTTCAGAGGCTCCATTCTGTTCAGACTGAGCGAGGAGACTGCCTAGCTACCTACAGGACTATATTCTATGTTGCAACTGTAAATGGGAGGTAGGGGTGAGGGGGTGTTTTGTCCAAACAAGATCTGGAGCCAAATGGCCAGATCTCTCAAAGTTACATAAACACACATACACCAGCCAACAATCGAACAACTGTCAAATGTTGCAGAATTGCCCGGGTTCATAGAACACGAAAATAAGTGCGAGAACTGCCCGCTGCTTCCATTGATTATAGCTGGGAGCTGTCAAAGTTATAAAAGGAAGTGTGTGCTTTCTAGCCTCGGCTTCTGTTCGTATCTGTTCCTTGTGCTAGTTGCTAGTTATTACCTTAATAAATACATTCTGGTTCAGCCAGGTCTCGTCATCTCTGCCTCACCTACTTCACTAAAGGCACTAATGGTAATTTTATGATGTTAGGGGGGTTGTTCTTCCAGTTGTAGACAATCCCTCCTGCCCCTGGCTCATCCAGTAAGAAATGCTATTTATTGTGAGCCTATAAAACTGTTTTTGACAGCTTAATCTAGTTGAGTTCAGAACAGTGAAAAATACTATGGATTATACCAAAATCCTTCAAGAGTTCTACTTGAGATTCTTCAGTTACATTTAAAATTTGAGCAAGAAGGGGTATGCAAGCAGACACAGAAAAACAACAGAACAATAATGGTCAAATTACTATTAGTAAGGAAGCTAAAACACTATTTCAGAGGCCTGTTTCAAGGGGAAAAAAGGCTTAATCTTTTATTACAAGTAGAAGAAACCTACCCTGTTGTAACTTGTGAACAGTGAAATTATTCAAAAGTCATCTTGCAAAAGTAAAGAGAAATCATATTAAATATTTATAGATCAATATTGTTCGAACAGACTTTTGCTGAACTTTTGAAACTTAATGAGGGCAAATAATAACAAACAGTGATAGATAAACATAAAAAATTCCTAAACGCCTTTATTTATTTATCTGTCTATTACTCAATCAAATATATATGGCCACGCATCTCACAAAAAGTTACTCCGGGCAATGTACAACAATTAAATAAAATAATCTATATATAAATATACACACACACATATGCTAAGGAGACCTTTGAATGTAAGTTGTGCAATTACAACTAGATTTAGAAAATGAGGTAGGTTAGCACATTATTGTGTATATTTTGTGACAGTTAGAGAAAACAGATACAGAATTCTCAGCCTTCTTTTGTACAATGTCTTTTGGGTTAAATGTGCAGTTTTAAAATTTTGTATGTGTATTGAGTATATGAGTGTAGGAGCAGAGCAGGCAGAGTTGGGAGGGTGGAGTTAAATGAGTCATCAGTCTGGAGTCATTACATTCCCACAAACAGTCTAAATCCAACCACTCTTGAATCCCATCGACCCTTATCTGGTGCCAGTTTAGAGTTGAACTTTAGTTGACTAGATTTTTGTGCATAGACTTGAGCAATAGATTTTTTGAACTGCAACTTAACATATGGTCTTGATTCTTTGTGCCTGACAATTAGAAGCCTGTGACTGATTTGCTCTTATTTAATGATGTTAAAAAGTAGCATACGTGTTTCCCTATCTACACTATTTCTCAGTTGCTGCATACTTTTCTGAATACAGCACTAAACATAGTTCTCTGACCCTTCCTATTAGGGGAAAATCAAATTCCTCAAAGGCTAATTTGTTTGTTATCAGCAACACATGGAGTTAAAACAGTGGGTGGCGCTAGTACAAAATTGTATGGGCATCCTTATTTCTCTTTCTCATAAAGGAAGAATTCACCACAGCTGGCTCACCCTTGCTGACTTGCCATGGGACAACTTGCCACAGCACAACTCACTGCAGGACAATTCAATATGGGATAAATAATGAGAAAGACAAGAAACTCACCCCAGCCTTGAGAACTTCTAACTTGAGAAGGTTCAAACCTAAAGCAAAACAAGGCCAACCACAATTCTCTTTGTCAGTCTCTTGAGTTATCCCACATTGAATTGTCATGCAGCGAGTTGTCCCATGGCAAGCTAGCCAGAGCGAGTCATCCAGGGCAATTTGTCCTAGACCTGATTACAAGAAAGAGTTATATATCTCTTATCAGAGACCTGAATTGATTTCTTTCAGATGACATTTGCAATTAGTTTTATAACTGCATATGAATCTACAGGTTTGCCACTTCTGGTATTGATGAAGGAAATTCAATAGCTCTGGAAATTTTATATTAGCCAATCATACTGGACTGGCCTTCCCAAGCCAAGCTGGTGATAAATGAGCTTAATAATCTCCTTTGGCTGCAGGTTCATTGTATTGGAAGAGGGGCATTCCTGAACAATTCAGGTTCCAATTTGAGCTAGGTTGCACATAAGAACAAGCAATTTTTCCTCTCTTACTTCCCTTTGATTTACTGAGATAATTATAGCTTACTGAACAGTACTTATTTGCCCAACAAGACATTCAAACCATGACATTTATCTTATGGTTTATCTATTTACTGAACGGTGTAGTATGCAGTATGTTTACCACATGGATTTTCTATTTTGAATTACATTGAGGAAGGCAATAGAACTATAATGTCTATTTTTCAATAGTCTTCCAGTAACTGCTCAAATAAGTCGATAAAGGGTTCTATCAAGTGACTGACAGCCCATCCAGGCAAACTGAACATGACTAGATGAGCTAATTCTACTTTATTGTAAGGCTACATTAACAGAATCCTGAAAAAGATTTAATTGACTACTTTGTTCATATTCTTCCATCCTGGTGTCCCAAGGTGGATTAAACCTGAAGTGGCCCATGTTTCCAATCAGTCACTATTCCATAGTCTGGCAACTTCCAAATGGATGAAAATTACAACTTCCAGATTACTCATCTCATTGCACTAACTGGAGATTCTGCAAGTATTAATTCTCATCTGGAAAACATCAGATCAGAGAAAATTGAGTTAGTGAGCCTTAGCATTTGTAGAGTAGAAACAAAAAAATTAACCTTCTGAGGGTTTTTTTTCTAAGTGGCAAGAGGAAGGGTCAGGAAAGCTAAACAAAGGATCATTATTTTTCACTGGGAAGAATGAAAATGTTTTACAATTCTGTAGACTTTCACTGTGAGTGCATATCTATGAACTCAACATGGTTACATTTTTAAATGCAGCATCGGTTTAGTCGTCTGTGTACATAGTAAAGCCTTTACTGCTAGATGGCTCATGACAAATACTTTATCTGTGCTGATAGGGGAAAAAAATTAAACGGAATGGAATTTTTGCTAAAAGGACAGCATTTTTCTAGCAATTTTAACAAAATGCTTTCATCTGTGTAACCATGGCAACAGATCAGAGAAGCTCTCTCAAAGTGCCTCTCTGAATGTAATTATGAAGAAAAGTGGAAAGAGAAGGGAAGTAGGGGATTTGGAATAGAGACAGCAGCTGGAAAACCCTCCAGGGCTTGAGCAGAGGTAAGCTGTGACAGATTCAACAGAATTGCTTTAGATTCATTTTCTTTTGAGTAAGATGTTGAAACACTTGCCTGTTAATTATTTTCCTTGATCCCAGCAAATGGCCAGCAGCCTCTACACCACCAATGTCATGGTGATGTCCAGCAAAACTATCCTTAGTGATGAGAGGACAAGTAAATGAGGAGGAACCACAAAATCATTCAAATTAATACTCATTCACACACCATACTTGCTCCAGCACAAGAAAAAAGAACACACAAAATGTATTCATTGATTTACCATATTTCTAGGCTATTCAACTTTTAAATGACTCTGCTGTACTTCTGTTGCTGTATTTTGTTTAAATGCCCTGTTCACCTGCACAGGAAGTAAGATTCTTCTAGAGTTTCTTTAACAAAAATTCTGAGCCATATGGTTGAACTCAGGATTTGAACTCAGGATTTGGCTTGCCAAAATCTCTCCAGAATATTCTTCAGGTATTACTCATATGTAGACTGGACAGCTAGGTAGTTTTTTGTTTTTCTGAGCAGATGGCATGAACTGTGTTTACGTAGTCAGCTTGTGATTGGCTGGGAGATGTGGGATTTCATGATGCTTAGAGCAGGTAATGTCACCTTTGCACACTGTAAGTTAACCTAAGGCTCACTTCTTTATCATCTTGGATTTATTTGTTTGGTGCTTTTTAAAGATTGAGAACTTTCAAACTGACAAGTTCTGTTGAAATCACCAAATGAGTCTTCTTCCATCCTTTAAACAAGAAGTTTATTTACAAGTTTAAGATTCATTACAAAAAGATCTTTCTGAATATACAGCAAAAGGATGGTCAATGTTGGTTTTAGAAAGTTTTAAATGAATTTAGATGGACTTGATTTAAGACTTTTAAATGAATTGAAAGAATTATTTCTCCTGGAAAAATTCCGGTGTTTATACTTTGAATTCATTGGTAACATGACTTGGAAGATAGGACACTAAAGTGAAACAGATGGGTACCTTAAAATATTTTTTTGATAAAAGGGCACAAGATGTTTTAAAGTTATTTACCTTAATAGAAGAATTAGAAAGTGTTACTGAAGAACAAGCCTCATTGAATAAAATTGAAGTTGACTTCAATTTCAAGGTAGATTCAAAAAGGATAGCTTCCAGGAAAGAAATGGAAACAATGGATTAACAAAGGGAACTGGATGATGACTTAGCAATTAAAAATACTAATAATTGACTACAGGAATGATGTGGATAACTTTTTTACATTGGCTTTACAAAAGGGATTTGCTGAAGTTGCTACACTGGAATTAGAAAAGGGCCTCAACAAAGATAACTTTGAGGGAAGAGACAAGGAGAACATGAAAAAGCAGGTGTTAGAACTTTCTGTGAAAAGGCTTTTGGGAGAAAGAAGAAATAATATAAAATTTGTTTATTGGACCAAGGTTAAAGTAATGGCTTACCATTTCTGGTAATTTTCTTTTTTCTTTTTACTGGGACTAGATGATGTGTTAAAGATTTTGTTTATTTGAATAGAGGAAATGGGGTAGGCTTGAATGGAATTGGAGATGTAGATATTACAGGAATTCAGATTCAAGTTTTTAATTATTTTCTTGCAATTTATGGTAACCCTTATTAGACTTTTGCAGATCAATATGGAAATATAATGTTTTAGAGATGAGTTTATAAAGAAAGAGGTGAGAGAATAGTTAATAAATTGTTAATGTTGATTATTCTTGTCGGGAATGAAGGTGAAGGTTTCTTTTCCTATTTTTTCCTCTTTTTCTTTTTTCTTTTTCTGCAATTTTTTAAAAGAAATCAATTATTAACTTCTTAAGTTGGTTCAATTTCCAGGTTGGGAGACAAGCATTTTAAGTTCTTAGCTTCCACACTACAAGCAGGATATTTAGCAAAGGCAGAGATATATGTTTACCCTATTGTGATAGTTACTTTGGGGAATTAGTGTAATCTCATGTTTAAGTTGTGTTTTGATTAGGAAGTCCCCCAGTTCAAAAAGCCATTCTTGGGGGACAGAGGACTGGGCTGTGGGAAACACTTCAAGTATTATTACCAGTATGATGCAAATCTCAGCCCATTTTTATATGTATCATAATATCACATATACACACCCAAGAGCATTGTAGGAGGAAGTTGCATCACTGCTTTCATCATTCTGAAAAAAATTAAAAGAACCTATGGTTGCCTCTGCAAGTCTCTATTTAATCATGGAGCTTCCTGGATTATTTTGGTCCCAGCCTATTTCACAGGATTGTTGAGGGGAAGCCAGAAGAAAGGCAGAACATAAAAACAATAAATACATGAATAAATATTATTTGTTCACCTTGAAAATGTAGATAAAAAAATTGGAGAATAATGATTTTTGTTAGATTTTTTCCCTGTAGGAATAAATAGTATAACAAGAGGAGATTTCTTAAGACATTTGTAATTCAAAGAGAGTAAAGAGACTATTTTTTTTTTTAAAAAATCTCATTTGGATGACTTTTTGTAAAATCAACAATTTATGGGTAAAAACTCCAACGTCACTTTTTCCAATTGTTTTGAAAGTCTTGAACCTTCTGTGTAGATCAGATCATTACTATTATCATTATCAGATGAAATAATGAAATACAGTTTGATAAAATTGCACTAAAATACAGAAAACCTGTAGATAGTTTAGCACATATATCTGGTTTAATACTACATAAATGCTTGTTAGTAAAATCATGACAATTACTTTAAAGCTTTCTTGTTTAAACTGTGATCAATTTTCTATGTCAATAATACTAGAACTGAAACATTTGGGTTCTTTTTTTATTTTAAAAATTTCAGTACTGAATATATTCCAACTTTAATCCAATTATCAGATTTTTACCTATTACTGCTTTTTTTAATAGAGCTTGACCTATATACTGTTTATTTTGTAGCTTGACCAATGTTGAGTTGATCTGTTTGTTATTGATTGGCTTTGAAATCTTTCTTCTGGGCACAATTGCCTATTTAGTTTTCATGAGATACACACACACACACACACACACTCACTCATTCTCCCTCTCTCTCTCACACATACATGTCTTTAGTTATTCTTTTCAGTATGGTCCACATTGGCATTCTGTGGCTATTAAATTTCAGTAAATAGACTTTTATCCTGTTGCCTCAATGTAGAAAATCAGTGTTGAACTTAATTCTTACCATGTAAACTGCCTCATTATTCATAGATTGATGATTCTTATGAAGTACATAGTTGAAACTATGGTGTCCCTGTTGCTCATACATGGTAACTGCATAGAAAATAGAAGTTATGGTGGCACAGTGGTTAGAATGCAGTATTGCAGGCTAATACTGTTCACTGCCAGGAGTTTGATCCTGTCTGGATCAAAGTCGACTCAGCCTTCCATCCTTCCAAGGTTGGTAAAATGGCAACCAGATTGCTGGGGGCAATCTGTAAACCACTTAGAGCAGTGGTCGCCAACCTTTTTGACCTCGGGGACCACCAAATTCACAATTTGAAATCCTGAGGCCAGGCAATATGGGTTTTTTTAAAAAAAGATACATACATTTGTAAAATCATGGTCAGAGAACTTCCATTTTATTAATATAAAAGACATCTATTTAATATAACAAAATATAAAAAGCTTATTTAATTATAACAAAAATTATAACTGAGTTCAAGATAGAATGAGAGAAAGAGGAAGAGTGAGAGAAAGAGGGAGAGTGAGAGAAAGAGATAGAGAATGAGAGACAGTCAAAGAGAGAGAGAAAGAGAGAGAAAGAATGAGAGACAAAGACAGACAGAGAGACAGAATCACACACACACACACACACAGAGAGAGAGAGAATGAGAGAAAGAGACAGAGGAAAAGACAGACAGACAGACATACAGTTCTGGTGCTTCACTCCTTCCTCCTCACTTGCTCGCCGGCTTGGCCGAACTCTGGTGGCCCCTGCTGCACGAGTCGACCTGCAGGTCTTCAGGCATCCGTGGGTCAATCTCCAGGCCTCGGGGTGACCCAGGGATCAATCTCTAGGCACCCACAGGATGCCCGGAAGCCTATAATTCGGCCCGCAGGTGCCCAGAGATCAATCTACAGGAAGCCCAGAGCCCTGGAAATCGGCCTATGGGGCACTCGGAAAACTATCATTCGGCCCACAGGTGCCCAGAGATTGATCCTCAGGCCAAATTATAAGCTTCCTGGTGCCCCACGGACTAATCTCTGGGCCTCCGGACACAGCCCTAGTCGGTCTTTGGGTGCCACACTGGCTGAATTTGGGGCGCTCCTGCCGGCTGAGCTGACCCCTGGTGGCTCATCTAGATCTTCTGGTTCCTCACCAGTGGGCCAGGGCCCACAGCTTGGCGATCACTGGCTTAGAGAGTGCTGTAAGGAACTACAGAAATATATATGTCTAAGCGCAAAGTGCAAAGAAATAGATATAAAAGGAGACCCTTATAAGTCTTCACTAAATATCCATTCTTGTAATCTTACACATTAAAGTATCACTAAGAGAGTACAGTAATTGACATGTATGAATAGCTTATGCCTGCTTTTAAGGTATGTGGATTTTTCTGAAATTTGAAATGTGTTTCATGCAATGTAAACCTAAAAGATTCATTCTGGTTATCTAATTTCTGCAAATATGGATCAATTTGAGATCTAACAGCATAACCTAGTAGTCTGAATCCTCATCACAGGCTAAGGCAATCTTCCCCAATGTACTTCTTTAATTCTAGGCAAGATGGGTGGCATATAAATTGAATAAATAATATATATATGGGAAATTCAGCAAAACAAGCCACTAAATAGCTAAACATTTATACCAACAATTTAAAAAAATATTGTAAGTAGTATGGAGAACACCAAGTTGTTGGAGTTTGGCCATGTGTATGATGGTTACAAGGTAGATTGATTGAGGATCAGCTGACACAGAAATGTAAACAAATCAGAGTCTCTGTGTTTATGTGATATCAGTACAGATATGAGAAAATGCTTGGGGACACCAGAAATTGTTCTTGCGATATTTTCTGGAAGAGAAGAATGGTCAGGGAATGAAAGTTGTGCCTGCCTTTGAGACAAGGCTGTACTATGAATTTCATGTGTCAAAACTCTCATTTTCTTTTCTTGATTTTTGCTTCAAATGTTAAAGTGCATGTCTTCAGCATATGACTCTGAAAGATGAGAGACACTGTATTACCAATGAAAAACAACCAACCAAATCTTATTTATTTTTTGATCAGGATTGTTGCTTTGTACTTGTCAGAACTTTTCTTAGGGCATGACAATAAATCTCTTCCTATAAAACTCAAACAGCATTTAGAAGTTAGCAGAGGAAAACCCAAGGGCAAACTTCAAAAAAATAATTTGCTTTTGTTGCATATAAGAGAAGCCCTAAATGATGATAATCACCTAATGCAGATATAGCAATCCAGTCTATGTGTAAGGGAAGAATTACAGATCCAAGGAAGGGGTAAAAGAGAAGTTTAGATTTGTTACATAGCCACAAATGAAGTCCCCCTTGATTGCCATTGAATCTTAACTAGCTCTTACCAGGTGCTGATCATTAGTTAAGAAGATTCCCTATGCATAGGCTTTTAGCAATAAATCAGTTAAATTGAACATGCATGCTTAGATCTGTTTTTTTGCATAATCTTCTCAATTCACAAAAAATTCAAATGGAGTGCAACAAAAAACCTGCATGGCATCTAATTCACAAGCGGGAACAGTGGCTGATGAAGCAACAATGGACACCATTCTGTGCTATCAGGAGAGAACAAAGTGCACAATTTGTCAGCAGTGTTGCTTCAACTAGTGCAATAGATATAGAATTTGAGGCAGATCGTACCCTGCACCAACTGCAGCAGCTCCAAAGGGCAACCTGTGTTACAGAGAAGTCATCGAAACTTACCAGGAAGATTTTGAGGAGAATCAGAAAGGATGAGAATCTTCATAGCACAATGTGAGCTATTTATGGAAACCTGAGGAGCAGAACTTCTGATGGACTGGTCACAAGTCTCCTTCAAACTGAGCGTACAGACAATCTCAACATCTCAATGGGCACTCCCCATCATCAAAATCCAGTTATGGATAAAGATCAAACTTCTTAGTTAATTTCAGGAACCATTTTTCCATGTGCCAATTGCTATGACCCCCTTCAAGCTTTGTATGGCACACATACATACAAGAGTTTTACCAGAGAACCCAAGGGGAACAGCTCCATCCCAGGAATTGTGAATTTTTTGCAAAAGCAGTTTTTTACCCAAATCCTGTTGAAACAACAGTTGAAACAGGAGAAGCAATCATATAATTTAAGCTACAAATTCCCATCAATACCAATAGCTGAAGGAAACACCATCTGGCTCTCTGCCAAGTTTTTGGTCTCTATCAGACCAACTAAGAAAGTTTTTAAAAAAGCAAGTGGGATCTTTCAAGGTCATTCAGGAAATCAATCTCATAGCATTTTGCTTGCAATTACTTCCCTCCATGAAAGTTCACCCAGTTTTTCCTGTTCATTGTTAATCAAAGAACGCCCCCCAGCACCTTATGTTCCTAATACTCCTACCACTTCCAGTAATTGTGGAAGGAGAAAAGTAATACCTGAAGAGATAGATCTGCTAGATAACGAAGAGATACCCTGAATCCCTTCAATCAGATCATTAATACAAATGTTGGCAAGAGAATCCTGTGGCAATCTTAATACTTCTCTCTAAACTGAAATTGCATCATGTTTGAATACTCACTGCTATAGTGATACATCTAACAGTTTTAAAATGTGACCCATATTTTACCATTTTATTAATAAGGATATCATGAGAGATATACTTTGCTAAGAAAATATCCATAGCATTCCCTGGATCTGTTAAGTTGATATGCAAAACAGCATTTTAAAAAATCACATACAGTTAGTCAGACATTACTTGTTTGTGCCAAACTCATGCTGGCTTTTGTTATTGGTTACATTTTAATTCATGCGCTCACTAATATGCTGTTGAATAAACTGTGCAAGGATTTTGCTTCAGAGATTTGAAAAGCTGAAAGATGCTGCCATTTTCTGGGACCTCCTTTCTCCAACTTGGAAGACATTTGTTATCCTCCAATCTTCTAGACTTCTCAGTTCCCTGGGAACTCTCAAAAATTACTGTTAATAGCTCTGCAGTCACCTTCCTTAGTATCCTAAAATAATCCATCTGGTCCAGGAGACTTGCACTCGCTTAAATTAGTGGAATGTTCTTTAACTCTCTCCTTGGCTTTCCTATAGCTTCCTCCTTCTCCTATTAGCTAATGAAAGCAATGGGGTTAGGTTTGGGGGCAAATGTCAAGATTTCCATAACACTTCTAGTAAGATAAAGAGTAGATTAGATTACTAGCTTAGCTATACCTAGACCACATGGAATATTTTATGCTAAGAGAAATGACACTGAAGGATCCTTGGTGCTTTCTGAGCTTGTTTGTTCAATTGAGCTCAGAGGACGAAGGACCCCTCAATTCAGCCCTGACCTACAAGTATACTTTTTTATTGGTAGAAATGACACTATACTGATTCAGTTTGGAAATGCTGCCTGGTAAGACAGAAGTGCAACTCAAGTCCTTCATTACACTGAATGAAAACTAATAGAATCAAGATAATTTTTCTATTCAGCACTAGAGATAGCAGCAAACAATATAAAAGCTATAATATTTATATATAAGGGTACAGTATATTTACCAAGCACCAATGGCAGATCTTATTTAGCCATCCTATAGTTTAGAGCACTCCAGTAGGAGACTGCTTTAAGGAAGATAAGCTTTGGACTCTACATTTCCCCCTTTCCTCCCCTCCCCTATCAGAACTTAAGAGATTTTTTTTTACTATTCCAATTATTTGGAAGGAACAAAAAGTAATCTAGTTTGAATCAGATTAACCAAAGATAATAGTTTTAAGTGATTGATAGCATACCCTGTTTCCTCGAAAGTAAGACATCCCATGAAAATAAGACCTACTTACAGTTTTGCCTCTCACTGAAATATAAGGCATCCCTCCAAAAATGAGACCTCCCCGATAATAAGGCCTCCCGAAGTTACCGTAATTCTGGATTCTGAACCGTAGCGGCAGGCGCCGCCACAGAGCTCACTGTTGGCTGCAGTGCAGCCGGAGCAGACAGGAAGTGCGAGGTCTTTAATCAGAGAGTCCGCGTCGCCACCAGGACAAGCTGCCAACTGCTGTTTGCTCTGCCCTGATGGAGTCTGGCTGACTCACAATTAGACAGTGAGTCATGCGGGGCAGGAGTTGGGCACATTGTGTATCCCGTATTCTTCTTCATGGAAAAATAAGACGTCCTCTGAAAATAAGACCTAGCGCATCTTTGGGAGCAAAAATTAATATAAGACACTGTCTTATTTTCGAAGAAACAGGGTATTAGTACCATGCCGCATGGGGATAGAATGTAGTAAAGATGAACTTAATTGCAACTACAAGGCACTGACACAAACAAGCAAGGAAAAAACAACATTCCTGCTATTCTGGAAATGAAGAGGATTATGCTATACAATCCATGAGATATTTGCTGACATCAGATGCTTCAAGGTAACTGAAGTAAAATAGAATAAAATAAAATAAAGCGTCTTCTAGGAACATCTCTTGTCAATTTTCTTAGCTAAGGTGATAAGTGAGGATTTGGGTATGAAATATATCTGTTACAATTGTTTATATTCTCTTTTAAGATAATAATTCTCCCAAACCTGTTTACAAGTTAAAAAAAAGAAACTAAGTAAAAAAAATTACTATTATTTTAAAATAAGCACACTATTAAATTTCTTCCTTCATGACTGCTGATAGTAATGGGTCAGGCAGGTGTGGAAAGATCAGAGCAAGCTGAATCAAAATTTTCAAGAGAGGAATATTTGGGAATGTGAAATGTTTATCTTATAATATGGAAAAGACATTGAAGATCATTTGGAACATGGGAAAGGCTCTGTCATCTCAGCCATCCTCAGTAGAAGCCCCGCATTAGAAAAGCACAAGGGATATTGCAGCCACTCATGTGGTCACCTCTCAAGTGGATTGTTGCCATTGATTTAAATAGTAAATAAATATTTTGCACAAAACTGAAATAAACCAAATATTTCCATGTTTTAAAATAAAATGTTTTAAAATACCACTGAAGTTATGCATTTTACTGCAGCCATGTATTTACTTGCATAGCCTTGATCTGCACATTGTTATTTAACAGGTGTTCCCTCAGGACCTCGCAACGTAATCTCCATTGTCAATGAGACGTCAATTATATTAGAATGGCACCAACCTCGAGATACGGGAGGTCGTGATGATGTGACCTATAACATAGTCTGCAAAAAGTGCCGGTCAGATCGACGTAGCTGCTCCCGTTGTGATGACAATGTGGAGTTTGTACCAAGACAACTGGGCCTTACAGGAACTCGAGTCTTTATCAGCAACCTGTGGGCCCATACACCATACACTTTTGAGATCCAAGCTATCAGTGGGGTTTCCAATAAAAGCCCATTCCCACCACAGCACGCCTCAGTGAACATCACCACCAACCAAGCAGGTAAGATGCAGTTCAGAAACCACCAGTATAATTTGCTTCATGAATGAAGAGAAAGAAAATTGAAAAATTCTTTCACACTATATCTACAGTTTTGAATATAATCTTGATTTTAGAATCATTAAATATTGTAACCAAGTTCTAAAATTATCTGTAGATCTTGGTCCTTGATATTTCTTCTCCTTCCCTTTTAAGCACTGGGAGATAGGAGCAGATTTCTTGCCAGGTTTTTCTGTTACTGGCACATTTATGGCACCCATTCTACAACTCTGATAGTCTTAGTAGCAGAATAATATTAACAGCTCCCCAAAATGTTGCCTTCTTCCAGTAGGCTTTTCTGGGATGGTGAATGAATGAGCAGAAGCAATAGCAGTGGAGCAGGCAGGTAACTGAATTTTTAGTGTTTTAATTACCAGTAGTACTCTCATATATGGATCTGGGGTAGCATAACACATATTAAATTGTGGTTGGATCCTGCAGTTACTGCAAATAAGCACAGCTCTAGAACAGGCATGCCAATAGAACAACAGCCATGTCAAACTGTTAAAACCCATAGTATCCTGAATTGCTTACATGGTGCCACTCAGTATTCACAATCTTTAGCAGGTGAAAGAACTTCATGTTCTTAAAGAGCAAGAAACTAAATTGGTTTATGAGTGTTGGAAGGGAAACTTCTGGATCCACATAGGAACTGAATAATAGCTGTACAACTAGCATTCTAAGTAGCAAAGACAAAATCAGAGCACCCTGTAGATAGAACCAGAATTTTTTATGGAGTTTGTCTTCTCTTTTCTCTCCTGATTTTTTTTCCAAATTAGAGATAATCAGGGATGCATCAATCGCTGACTCTTCCTTGGGAGAGAAATGGAGGGGGGGGTGGAGTGGAGGTATCCTGATGCTGTTGGATCTGCAATGTTTGTGCATGTATTCCATATATAAGGCTAAAAAGAAGGTGGGAGATGTAAAAGTTGATCATAGTGACCCTGGCCAAAAGCTTAATGAAAATAATTAACAGCAGAAGGTAGCAATAGATAACAATCTGTTTTGGTTTGGCTATAACAAGATGAACATTCTTCTTTTATGCAATATATGTAAAATAGGAAGAAATCACACCAATAATCATAATAATAATAATAACAAAAAGTCTTGGCATCAATATTTGAGCATTCTGTCTCCCAGAAATAGGAACTTTCTCACCAAAACATGTCAGATTGAATTGGGCACCAAAGATACAACTGAGATCTAAGCAGAAGTGTAATTCTTGGCAGTGATGCTCTTTTGTCCATCCTTTCTGCTTCTCTTCATTTCTTCACCTGCTCACCTGCTCTTCTATTACTCTATTCCTCAGCCTCAGATCGTCTCCATTCTTTGGTTGGCTAAACTTGCAACATGTTATCCATGGAGAAATATCCAAATGTCTGCCTTTCCTCTTTTTCTATATATCCATTGTTTTTAAGTAATATCTTCTTTGCTCTTTTTGTTCCTCTCAGCCAGTCTCCTTTCTCCTCATTTGTCCATTTGCTCTTTTGTTCCTGATTATTCCTGCCACAAAACTGTGATTATTAAAACTTGATAGATTTGCATTGTATCTGGCTTTTCTCTGCAATTAACCAGATAAAGTGCAATTGCTTTCAGTATATTAAGGATGCACACAGTGTTTGAAATGCCTCAAAGATAGAGTATGTATTTGGCAATTAGAAATGAGGCTTTAGCATTCAGTATTTTTTAAGCAAGTAGAAATGGTGTGCTGAGCACTAGAGGCATTTAAATAGAGTAATAGGAATGCCAAGTGGACTAGATAGTGCAGGTTTGACATTGACTCAAACATTGATGCCTAACCTTTTGGTTTGCCGTCCTCATTTTTTTGGTTTTTTTCTTGCTAATTTGAAAATGCAGCATATTTCTAACTGCAAGCCGTACTGCTTATGCAATAAATAACAGAAAAGTATATTATAGGCAGCTGTATCTTGACATAATATAGCATGCATTCACAGTCTACAAAGTCTTTATTAAAATCTTTGCAGGAAAAGAACGGGGTAACAGACGTTAAATAAGAACAAATGATGGAGAAAATTGCATGTTCTGAGTTCATGCTCAAAAAGTATTCATGTCAGTTCTCTTCTCTTTAATTAATCTAATTAAGCATTTTTAACAGAAACAAACTTGAATGCTTTTCTCAGGTTCGTAAGAATTGACCTACATCCTTAGCTTAACCATCTGTCTACTCATTTACCCATATATTTCTTTTCATTTCTTGGAAACACTTATCTCTCCATCTGTCCCTTTTTTGCCTTCCATAAAATTTTCCATCCAATACATTCCTATTTAATTGATTGTATCTGCAGGGCTCTCTCCAGTTCTTCAGCTTTTACTGAAGTGATACGCCTGAAGGATTCTCTAAATGGATTTGAGGTCTTCTGCATTGCTGACAATTTTATACATTTGCCCGCTAGGCTATTGTTTTATGATATGTTGCTAACTGGGCCTTTTCTCAAATGCACATCCTAATTTCCTATGTGAACAAGCTTGCATACAGTAGATGTCATTATTCCTTTTCAGCTGCTGTAGGCCAATTGTATATCAGCCACATGGTTCCTCTACTGATCTGTTTCAAGCATCAAACACACACAGGCACACAGAATTGTTAGGTAATGGTAAGCAATTTACTCAAGGCTGAACAGTCAAGCAAAGGAACATAAATCAGACTCTGTGAAGATAAGGCTTGCCTGAATGGTTTCACTTTCTACAGGTACAGACAGAAGAGTAGTCAAGATTCAGTCTGAAGTTCAGAGAGCCAAGCTAGATTTATCGATCACTCCAAGGTTCATAGTTTCAGGATCAAATCAATTTCTTAAATAAGGCTGCAGCCAGTTGTATTTAATTAAAGCAGGCATGTCTTTGCTTCATTGACTGGCTTTGCTTTGCTATCAAGCGCTTGAAACACTTGGACTAAGTCTAGGTGTTTCAAGGTCTATATCACCTTCTGCTCCAGTTATTCTGATGCTACCTCTTGTTTGAGAAGCCTCAGGTGCTTCTTGACTTGATGTTTCCTAAACATGTTGGGAAATGCCCAGATAGGCAAGAAGGAGGGATAAAGCAGGGAACTAGTGTTGACTCCTTACATAGTCACAAGAGACTTAAGCCTGATCAGTTCCGTGGAATTTTATCTGTTAGTTCCTAAGGGAAGGTATGTAGTCTGTGGATAACCCTGTATTATAGGTAAAATAAATAAGATAGTCAACTTGAACCTGGATCTAGTTGCTTGTGCCTGACAAAAGATGATATTTGACTGGTTCATCTGGAACAGCTTTTTCAGATTCAGAGTCCTAAGCCATGATGTATGAAACATCTAAGATAAACCTTCCTTTTCACTTTGCAACAGACATACCTATTTTCTTTCAATTTCAACCCTTTGAAACTTTAAAAACTGCCTTCTGATAGAAGTTATGTTTTCCTCCCAAGAAGTAGGATATAGAAGAATGTCTATAGAGTAATTAAACCTCCTGCAATTAAAAAAGACAGTTATCAGAAGTAGTTTTGTGAATTAACACATAATCAGAAAATTCCGGGGGTTGGGGTCCATTTGTCAAACTCCATTCCTGGAGTCTCCTGAAGATCCTATTGCAGTTACTTAACTCCTGCTACTTGCTGTAGCAGTTATCTGTTCACCAATTCCCTTCATATAGCCAAGAGAAAGTAACCTGCATAACCTGTTAATACAGTAGAGATTTAAAGACATGGAATATGGTGGTACATTTCAGCTTTCAGTCTCCATTAATTTGATTATTCTGGGTAGTTTAATCCTGGAGCTGAGGTTCCAGTTGTCAGATTACAGTTAGATGCTTATGTCTGAGAATCTTTAAAACAAGGCATCTGATTTGTATTAGGCAAGCAATATTATCAATGTTCTTGAGCTTCCAGGTACATTGTGAAACCATACTGTTTACATCCCACTTTAATCTGAACCCTCCCTTTGAGTTAGAGAGATATAGTTATACTACAATTTATAGACAAGGACAAACACATTGCACTAAATCACAGGAGAGCAACCTGTAGCCTCAAAGCCATGTACAAATACCTTCTTCTGGCCCCTGGCACCTGTCTTGGTCACAGCTGCTGAAAGCTGATATCAAAATGTCCCATCACTTTGAGCTGAAACATAGATAAATGTTGTTCAAGTTCAAAACTAACATGCCACATTTTTTAAAAAAAACCCACCTTCCGAGCCATATGTCTGACATGAGAGAGTCCGCTCAAATTTGGAGTGGATTCTTAAACTGTTAAGCATAACCTCTATCCTCAAAAAAAAGTTTGCTTACCTCTACAGTTATTCATAATGTAGTTTATTAATCGGTCTTAATGTAATGTGTATAGCAGGTCATTATCTTTTTATGTAAGAGTTGTACACATATGTGATTCGTTTATAAAGTTGCAAACACACTTTAAATGCTTTTATTTATGATCTGTTACATATCTTGTGATCATGCACAAGTATGATCACTATCAGACTGGCCTCAGTCTTCTCAGGGAAGAACAACCCTTACTCCATTTGAGGTAGATAATGTACTTTTACTGAAGAAGTGATTACAGCGAAGCAAAGCAAGCTCTGAAAAAACGTGTAAAGAGATCCAGGTTGAAAGCAAATCCCCCATCCTCTGACCCACTCCTGGCCAATCAGGAAAGCATCTGTTGTTTTGGGAACCAGGATGGAATGGTTATGTAGAAATAAAACTTCTAACTGCTGTCCTTGAATGGTAGATAGCAGTCTCCAATCTCAGGCACCAGCCCATATTCCAGGAGAGGCCCATCATGCTCCCATGCTACAGCCAAGCCCCATATGAAATAATGTTGCAAATTCCACAGCTTTCCAGCACACATCTCAAGCCAAACTCCGCCTTCCCCACATTTCACGGCAGTTACTGTTTTTAGATGGTTTCTTTTCTGAAGAAAGTAGAAGAAAAAATTCTGACCTGGAATATTGTGGTATATAGCTTCCTCTATGGTATTTCTGTAAGACATTCTGGTGCTATTTACATTTCAATGGTTTTGAATTAATTTGTCTGATGACTTTTACCAACAGATCTATTATGGTGATAATACATTCTATAAATACATTTAAGGAATCCCACAAGTATATTTTTTCTTAATAGTGGTATATCTGTCATTTTTCTGATGTAACAAAATGTCTGTCAAATTTGATAGCCTCTCAGATTATGTATCTTTAGATGTACAACCTTACAAAACTTAGTAATAATAATAATAATAATAGTTAGATTTATAGACCGCCCTTTTCCGTGCAATGGACTCAGGGCGGTTTACAGCCAAGCAATAAAATGCAGATATACATATACATAAATTAAAACAACATTAAAAATAGATATTGATGGGCTGACAATTTAAAATAGTAAATCCTTAAAACCAATTTAAAACCTAATTCATTAAAATAGGGAATGGAGGAGGGGGCAGGGCTAGGCCAAACCTGCCTGAACAAACAGATATGTCTTGAGAGCATGGCGGAAAGCACAGAGGTCAGTAATCGTTCGAATCTCTATGGGGAGATCATTCCAGAATGTGGGAGCTGCCACAGAAAAGGCTCTCCCCCTGGGGGTAGCCAGCCTGCATTGTCTGACTGACGGCACCCTGAGGAGGCACTCTCTGTGGGAGCGGATGGGTCGGTGGGAGGTATTACTTGGTAGTATGCGGTCCTGCAGATAACTAGGCCCTATGCCATGGAACACTTTAAAGGTGGTTACCAAAACCTTGAAAAGCACCCGATAGACCACAGGCAGCCAATGCAGCTTGTTGACTTTTACAACAGAATGGCTGATATCTCCCTCAAAGCACTAGACTGAGATCATGTCTTGGAAGAAAAAAAATGAATATAAAGCAAAGAGAGCACAGTGTGATTACAACTGAGACTTCTATCCTTTGTTTTTCAATTTTAATCTGGCTCTCTTTCCATCCCTATATTGCCAAACAGACCTTTGGGTTTCTTGGTTTATCAGCAACCTAACAAGATCATTTAAACAAGGTCACGTTTCTTTGGCTACTTGACAGCTCTGACCTCACCTTTTGTTAATTCCTAACATTTATACTTCTCATTATTTTTAAAAAATGATGCTGTACAGGATAAATTAAGGTCACTTCAACACTGTTCTTATATAGAAACCAGGAACTAGAATACACAGGCAACCGAATGTATCTGCTTAGTTTGTATCCTATTCAAATCCTTATTGAAATCAAGATTTTTGATTCTAATGATTGCATCAAATCATAGGTTAAAGGTGAGACTGTCAAGTTTAATTCTTTAATCTCAAAATTTCCCTGTTAAGCAAACTGAATATTGTATCGGGAACATTTATAGAGAAATTGACAGAGCTTCCTAAAATATTCCATCAACTCCTTGTTGCCCCATTTGTTGCACACACTCTAATGCAACGAGAAGTTTCCTAATTCTGATTCCTGAGCTTATTGTTCATCTATGTTATTTTTGGAAGAGATTTCTACTTCAGTATAATTCTTTCTTTCCTTCATGCAATAATGTGAAGCAATTCATTTGAACAAGCAAGGATGGGGAAGCCTCCGTATTGCTGCCCATCCACCTGCATACCAATTTGATGTTGATCATCTTTGCAGCATTATCCATGTTAAATAGGCAGGAACACCGAGGGTGGGTGGGGGGTTGTGAATGTGGCAATTAACAAAGCAGCAATCAAGCTAAGTGTTTAATTTTGGAAAATTATCATCTTCTCTGAACGGATGTGGAAAGATTGAAAAAAATAATTAAAAACCCAGGATTAAATGTGCTGTGCAAACAAAGGCAGGGCTGGACTGTCAACATCACCCACTAGAAAAAATAAGCAGTCACCACACTCAGTGAATTCCTGAATACACAGGAGCTGCCTCTTCCAAAACAGAACTGCTCTAGCAGCACAAAATAAAATTTGGGTAAATATAAACAATCAGAGGAATGTTTTCCTGTATAATTTGTAGTGCATAGGCTTAATTTGTGTTATGTATTGTGTTACGCAGTAATAAGAGGTCTACATAAAAATCTTTAATTGACTTTAAAAAAATATCCTAACCCCTAAATAACTCAAAACTCATCCTGCCCTGACTTCTTTATCCTGGCATACTCAAATAATTAGATTAATAATAACTTGGTATGCTTGCTGGATGATTACCCGAGTGATCCAAAATACCAGGAAGACTCTGCTGTCTACCCTTGATCTTGATAACAGAAAAACTAAATGGGGAGAGGGCAGGGACTATGGTTCTCTTATCAGTAGTTGTTTTAAACCTTTAAATAGTCTTTCACAACTTGCATATCCTCAAGTTGTACGGACTAACTCCCAAAAGTTTTAACTATTACTGAAAATACTGGGAGTTGATGTCCACACATATGAAAGACTCTAAGATTGTTTTTTATGACTACCATGTAATATTATTTTTGTTGAAGCAAGTCAGCGTGACTACTGTTGTGTTCTCGGTTCAGTAAGCATTGAGGAGTTGGATTGTATAAACACGAACAGGTTTATTGCAGACAAACACATATTGATCAACAAAACAGTATCAAGACAAAATCAGCGAAGACTGCTGCGCAACAGACTTATATACAAAACGGTCCCTAGGCGGTAGCCAATGGACAATTGCCATTTTCCTGAACAGTCTGGGCCTGGTCAGGCTTCAACTACTTTAGGGCAATGACTAAGCAGATTGTCCATTAAGTTAAATATATTACACCTACTGCTGCAGATTTTATCATAGCAGTTGCAACTATCACAAAAATAAGACGTATGAAACACATCAGTTTTTGGGGAGATGGATTTTGGATTCATGGGAAATACTCTAACAAACAGCACACCAAGAAACTTCCTTGTTTTTTTTTGCATAAACAAGATAAGAAGCATTATTTTAGCACTGCAGATTTTTTTTAAAAAAATAAACAGTATCTTTGCTGGACTCACTCTGCTCCCGTCTCCTTCTCAAAAGTGGCAGCAAAAAAGTAAAACATAAATTTAGTTTATGTATACCTAGGCAAGCATTAGTAGGCTAATCCTTTTCCTACCCACATAGTATCCCTTATTTCCACCAATATCCTGTTATGCATATAGTTATTTATAAAACCCTTCCACTTAAGTAAGAACTTTAATTACACTGACTGAAAAGCTCATACAGGACATGTTCTTTCTTAGGTAGCACATTCCCATTTACAAGTAAACTCCCCTTTCTCAAAGCTGAGAACCATCCTCTTACAAAGTCAATGTTTTCTTAGGATTCAGGTTATGTTATGCATCTTGTATTTTAAGATACAGCTGTGTTGTAATCGCTCAGAATAAGAAAATACCTATTTCAACATATATATTTGATTGCAACAACATTTTAATGACAAACAATTTTTATTTTTCACTGAAATAGCTCTCATGTTTGAAGGAGTTGGTGTATATTTAATTCATATCTCACCAGCAAATTTTAGTTTTGTTTCTGTCTGTGTGTGGAAGGATGTGTACGTGCCCATGCTCATAATACCATATTTCCCAAATTTTGAATTTCACAAATTAACATTAAAGAGATAGTTCCAAAAAGGAACAAGCAGTGCAATGTTCAATATCCTTTGTCAGATAGTTTACATTCACCATTATTACAGTATGTTGTTCTAACTCACAAGAAATTGATTATGAATTTTAGAAATCTATTTAGCATAGTGATTTGTAAGCAGAATGAGAAGAGGAGCACATTGGAATACTGTAAAAGCATTACAGTATGTCAGGAAAAAATGGCCAATTATCAGTAACTAAGCCTGCTCTTTTCACCAAAAGGCATCACCGCTCACCAGGGACCTAAGGGACAGTGAGCTTAAGGAGCATATATGGGAAAAGGCTTTTAGAAGACTCTGAGAATTCATCCCAACAGAGCCCTTACCATGCTTCAGTGGGCTTTTAAAATGAGACAGTTTGATTTCTCAGGAGGATCAACCAGGAAATTAACTTGTTTAATGAAGCACAAGTGATATTGCCTCGATTCTTTCTGGATTGTCATCCCCAGCAGGATTAAAAAAAATAAATGTAGTAGGCAGATTCAAAGATGAAGTCAGTAATTCTCTAGGAATCTGGCTCAGAAACATAAAACCTTTTTGGCCCACATAGATTCCTTATTCATATCTACAGGACCGCATTCTGCCAGCAAATACCTCCCACCGACCTGTTCGCTCCCACAGAGAGGGCCTCCTCCGGGTGCCGTCGGCCAGACAATGTCAGCTGGCGACCCCCAGGGGGAGAGCCTTCTCTGTGGCAGCTCCCTTCCTCTGGAATGACCTCCCTCCAGAGATTTGTGTTATTTCCGACCTCTGCTTTCTTCCGTGCCACAAAAACCTATCTTTTTATCCAGGCCGGCTTAACCTAACCACACCTTTCCTGTTTTAAATGTTAAACTAGTTTTAAACATTTTAAATTTTGGTTTAAATTGGTTTTAGATCTCGGTTTTTTAAATT
>JANHFO010000089.1:195659-207046 GCA_032468095.1 Pareas carinatus
ATCCACAAGGCAAGTCATGGAGTCAAGGCACAGTCCATGATATGAAATCATAAATTTAAGGCAAGAATCCACAATGTGAGATGAACACACAACAAAACTGTTGGAATCTCAACCTGCAAGTTAGTTGGGAACTGGCCAATTGAGGCTCCTCCAGAAGGTGGGGGCTAGTAAAGGAGTTAGAAAAAAAGAGGTAAATTCCTGTTGACTAAGACGTGGTGGAGCGAGAAGTTAAATTTGACAGCAATGGCTTTTGCCGCAATCAGTTTATGATTTTTCTAATGTTTTGGATTAATAAACATTGAACTGAATTTGACAGCACTCGGTTCTGCCTCATTTTGTGTCCATGTTCCACACCTAGTGATGAAGGTGGGATTCAATGGACAATAGGAACACAGATGTCTGAGGCTGATAGGAAACCAATGAAAGAAACTGCAGCCCAGAGAGCAGAACAAGCTGGCTCCGAAGAAAGACAGGATGTCTTCTAACCAAACCCTTGTACCGTTCGACCCAGCCAAGGAACAGTGGGACACTTTCATGGTCCGCTTCAAGTTCTTTATAGATGCTTTGTACCTGTCAGACATCTCCAAAAAACAGAAAACAGAGCTCTTCCTAATCAACTGCAGCCATGAAGAGTTCGAGACCACAAGGAATCTCGCAGAGCTGGGTACACTACAGGAGATGTCTCGGAGGGATTTAATGGAAAAACTATGTGCCAGTTCCATCAAAGTATGTGTGGAGGAATGGGTTCTGCCATAGGATGCAGAGAGAAGGGAGTACTTCAATCAATTTCTATCAGCACTGCAAAAAGCCTCTGCACACTGCCAATTTGACAATCTGGATGAGGCACTTTTGGAACAAATAATTTTCGGTGTGCGAGACATGAAGCTTCAAAAACCACATCTTATGAACAAAAAACTAATGTTTCAGATAGCAGTGGACGAAGCAATTGCCATTGAGTCATCGACCACAGCAACGAACTCCCTGCAGTGCATCACTGAAGCCCCTGCATCGGTGAAGGCGAAACCTCGGTGTGTCAAGCAGAATTTCTCAACACTGACGAAGACAACAGTGACAATGAAGGTGAAGAGGGAGTCTTCCAAGTGGCAAAAAGACAGAGAGACCATGGCCGTGTCTGTGGAAGCTGAGGGAGTAATCATCCCTGAGCAGCTTGCAAATTTAAAGAAGTATTTTGCCGTCGATGCAGGAAAAAGAGACACCTGGCAAGGATTTACAGAACCTCTTTTCCGTCAACAGCAAATCAACAGTTCGACAACCTGAAACCATTTCAGCAGAAGCAAGTGAGGGACTGACGACCACTAGGAAAGCCCCGATCTACTTGGAGCATCTCCGAAATGTTCAAAATCCAAACCAGAGTGACCTGAGCGAAGCAAGGTGACAAGATTCAAGCCAAAGTAAATTTTTTTGACAAAATGTGCAAAATGGAAGTTGACTCAGGCTCCCAAATCACCATGATTTCATGGTCCCAAATTAAGCAGATCTACCAATATTTCAGCAAGAACCAGATCACACCACAGCAACTACAATTAAAAAACTACCAGGGGAATAGAATCTCAGTCTTGGGCAGAGCAATGGTTCCAGTGATCTACAAAGAATTTAAGGGGTACCTTCAACTAACAATTGTGGGGACAGTTGCCAAGTTTGTTGGGGCTGGAGTGGTTTGGGCCCCTGGGACTTGATGTCACCGGGATGAACTACTTGGCAGAGCAATGGAGCAATGACCTAATTGAAGACTTCAAGGACATATTTGACAACTCCTTGGGCAAGTACCAGGGCATCCCAATATCGATAAATTTAGACCCCCAAGTAGCTCCCATAAGACTTAAGGAGAGTCCCGTTTGCCCTCCATCCCAAATTAAATAAGGAATTGGACATGCTGATCAAACAGGGTGTGTTAGTCCCTACTTATCATGCCCAATGGGAAACAGCAGTCACACCAGTAAAGGGAGACAGTTCAATGCAAATTTGTGCTGATTACAAATGCACACTGAACAAAGTGCTTCAACAAAGTGCCTATTCAGTATCCGTGATTCAGCACTTATTATATTCTGTAGGGCCAGGAAACATTTTTGCAAAGTTAGACCTGGACAAGGCCTATCAGCAGTTGCCAGTTGACAATGCCGCAGCTGAAGCCTAGACCATAGTGACCCACAGAGGGGCATTTAAGTGTATGCATCTTTAGTTTTGGATTAGCATTGCCCCAGGAATTTTTCAGAGCGTGATGGAGAGATTATTGTATAAAATTCCTGGGTAATATCCTACTTTGATGATGTGCTAATTACAGCCAAATACAGAGGGCAACTAGATTCTCGACTGAAAGAAGTACTAATCAAATTCAGGGAAGCTGGTCTTAAGCTCAAGAGCAGTAAGTGTCAAATTGGGATGCCAGAGGTTGAATTTTTGAGATTTAGGATCGATGGACAGGAGATCCACCCAATACAAGAATTGAATTGAATTGAATTGAAATTGAAATGAATTGAATTGAATTGAAATTTTATTTGTACCCCGCCCTTCTCCCGAAAGACTCAGGGAGGCTTACAGGCACATAAAAAACACCAACAGCATGAACAAGTAAAATATAGATAAAATAATTAAACAAGGCCTGATTTAAAAGGGGAGCGATAAAATGATATCCAATAAATAAAATTAAAATGAGCTAACTTAAGTATTAAAGGCAGGAGGAGAAAGGCACGACTATCCCAAGCCGGCCTGTTGGAATAAATACATTTTTAAAACACGGCGGAAGGCTTGAAGGTCAGCAATCACTCGTATGTTGGGGGGGAAATCGTTCCAGAGGGTGGGTGCCACTACAGAGAAGGCTCTCCCCCTGGGGGTCGCCAGCCGACATGGTTTGACCGGTGGCACCCTGAGGAGGCCCACTCTGTGAGAGCGTGTGGGTCGATGGGAGGTATCAGAAAAAGTACAAGCAATCCAAAATGCCCCCATATCAAACAACATGGCAGAACTTCAATCATTCCTAGACTTGTTTAACTTTTACAGTGTTTTCTTGAAACAGAAGGCAACTAGTGTTCAGATTAATAAACATTGAACTGAATTCGACAGCACTCGGCTCTGCCTCGTTTTGTGTCCACGTTCTACAAAAGCAATAAAATATACTGTTCCAGTATTGTTTCCCTTTTTTGGCTAGTTTAAATAACCAATGCTGATGCAGGAGTGAGGCCTGCTGCTTCCTGATCAGAGCCTCTGGTCATCCCCAACTTACTGCCACATCTCCCCTTTAGGTGCCAGGGACTGATTTGTCCTCCTCTTCTGAACCAGTATCTGGGGAGGCATCTGGAGAAGGCAATTCCTGGCACCTCCAGGGGAGATGTGGCAGTGAGTTGAGGGTGAGCAGAGGCTCTGATCAGGAAGCAGCAGGCTCCAGCTCAGTGGAGTAGTTGCAGTTGGAGCAACCAGACAAGCTGCCAGCTGACAAGCACATGAAGACATATTTGCCTCAAAAGTCTTCTGCATAGCTATTAAGCCAGTTCAGTTTGCAAAAAAGGGAAGATCCTTGCTGTGTAAAGTTTGGAAGCAGCATTTATTCCTGGGATTGTCTAAATTGAAACTGAAGCTATCACTGTTTCCTACAGAATCAATTCCAGCAACTAAAATAACAATTCAGAAAAAAAGGGAGAAGCCAAATGGCATAAATTATTATAAATGCCACAGGTCCACCCCGTAATCCATTTTAATTGGTGAAATTGGTAGCTTTGCAATCACTGAAGTGATGTTACTTTACACCAAGAATTTCAGCAGTGAACCAGCAATCCATGGCTTAACCAGAAATTCTGCTTCTTGTCTAAACTGCATTTGCACTCTGTTTAAATAAATCAGTGTGAGTTTAAATTGTCCACTGAACGTAATAGGGCCTCTCCGATGTCTGGAGAAAAAGCAGATTTTTATCATCTGTATTTTTATAGTAAATTTATGCCCCAAATGGCCTTTCAAGCAGCTGGAAAGTGATGCAGTGCTTGCAATTACATCACTGCTTCCCATGCTGGATTCATAATTTTACTCTTGGGGGGGAAAGTAAGAGAATAACCTTCAAGCAAATGTCTCTTTTTAAACGGAGCTCTTATTACAGTGGCCAAATCTGTTCTGCCATACATTTTTTAAAAGGACATGAAAAATAAAGTAACTAATTCTACCCAGGGTTGATCTTTAATTTCATTTGTTTTCCTTTCTTTTTATATTAAACTTAATTGTGACATGAATGTTTGGCCTGAAAGCAGGGTTGTTAAAAAATGAAACCAATCATTATTAACTACTTATAGACATAAGTAGTGCCCAGTGTGATATGTGTTATGTTTCCTGTTGGAATGGTAAGCAGTTCAGCTGAAAACAAAGGTTTCTGCTTCATATCTTAGAGTTCTGCTCCTTAGTTAATACTAATAAAAGAGTAACCAGCACATCCTTCCCAACTTGCTTCTGAGTATAATGCAAATCTAACTTGGCTATATCTTTATTTTCTTATTTGTTTCTCTGACATAGTCTTCATTTTATTTTCAGCTCATGAATGACATAGCCTTAAGTTGTTTTTAGCTGTTAAAGCTTACTTTGATAATGTGTCACAACAGTCTCATGGTATGTAACAACTGTTAGGGCTTTACCATCAGTTGTTCTGGAAGGAAGTTAAATGACTGCAGTAAGTGGGAACAGAGACAATAGACAGGATAGGAATCAACAATGGGGACAGCAGATTTCATGACGGGATCTCTTTTTTTTGCTGGCCGCAGAATGAATGGACAGCGCTTCAGTGAAGCAGTGGGAAGGGCCCTGAATCTAATTTCCACAGTCTTCTACAAGTAATCTTCTGATAGGATTGACATGACTCTCTCTTCCAGGCATTGTCTGCAGGCAATCTTTTATATATTCTCTCTATTTTCAGCAACATAACTCCTGACAGAAGGGAGAAAAAACCTCTCTGTTGCAATTCAACAGCTAGGCTTAGTAACAAACTTTGATTATATGAAAATTTTCTGTTGATCAGAGAAAAAATTCCCATCCAGCTCCCCCCACTATTCACTTTTGCTGTCATCTCTGTCATCATTTCTGTCTGTTAACCATCATCCCACTCCACCTCCTTTTTCTCTTGTAAAAAGAGATAAAAGTTGCATTCAAGTGTTTAGGCACCCCTGGTCAAATTGTATGTTGCAATGAATTCGTCAGTGAAAAGAAGTTCACATAACCGCCAATTCTAAAATCTTTCTGCAAATTTGAATTAATACCCACTATTTATTGTTTGCAGGTTCAAAACAAGAAAACAGTGATTGTAATAGATATAAATGCTTGAACAACCTTTCAGTGATTAGTTTGCAATGCTTCCTTTGGAAGACATAAGCATTTCCAACTCCATGTTCATGTTAGCTGAGTCTTTTTATTCTTGCATTGTAAACTTCCATGCTGAAGTCCCCTAGATTAAAAGTATCCTATGACATGCTTGTTTCTTCTTACAGATTTTTAGTAATATTCATATCTGAAAACAATAAAGGCCATTGAAAAAAGTTTATCTTTTTTTCTGTAAGAATTTCATAGTTAATTGGGGACATGTTTCAGTTTGCCGTCTTGTTAAAATATCCATTTTCCTTTCAGGCTCATTCCCCGCTCCCCCAAGGGATGCAGTAAAACACCAATTTGATCACAGATGCCTACACATTTGCATACAATTGTATATGGGGCAGTAGATGGAAAGTCAGAAGAAAGAGATACAAGTTTTTCCTTCTTTGATGCTCTGATATAATCTGGTTGGTGGGATAGCAATGGGGATTGTAACTCTCCTAAATTTGTGGCAGTAGATACTTTTTTCCAAGATAGAATCAGATAATTCATTCATCAAGGAAATTAGTTCACTTCTGATTTCAGGAGTGAACTAATTCATACCAATTTCCTAGTCAAACCACAGAAGAACTTGATAATAAGTCAGTCATTATTAATGGTTCTGTTTTTCCCCCTTGTTTACTTCTGTTGCACAGCTCCGCTTCTATTATGGAGTAACTACTCCTTTTACTTTCTCAAATAACTGCTTAAGTATAACACAATTTGGCTAGTTTTATCAACTAGATTAGTGTTTATCAATTTCAGCAGCTTTTGAAATGTGTGGACTTTAACACATGCTAGCTGAGAAATTCTGGAAGTTGAAATCCTCATATCTTAAAGTTTCTGAAATTGAGGAACACTGATTTAGTTATTTGGGTTGCATGTTCAGTAATGCTCAGGTAAAAATGAAGACTGCCAGGCTTTGAATTAACTGAATTTACTGATTCAAGCACATGGCAACCTAATGCCTTTTCTATGGTTGTGTCTGGAGCCATTTCTAATCATAATTCATTAATATATGTAGGGTGCTCCTTCAAGTATAATGCAATGTATAAAAGCCTTTATTTTATGCATTGGGAAAAAAATGTCCAAAGAAGTCAGTTGTCTTTTGTGACACTTTATTCAAGTCATTCTAATACTGATGAGATGTGCTTATTCAGTGATTGGTGTTTAGAAATGTATTTTGAAGTATACTGAAAGGGTACCTATATTAGGTACCACATATCACTGGCAATATATAATTCTGAAGTGAGAAACTGAAACACTTGCTTTGCTTCATCTTGTATGCTCAGCAAATTGTGATGAGCTGTCATATATGTGCCAAAGGCAAACCCAGTTCCTTGCCCTTCCTTTGGTATCTTTCTTAGGGGAAAGTGCCAGAAGCAAAAAAAATGTTCGTGCTTCACAATACAAACAGCCAAGGGTGAGGAAGTGTCACTCAGGATAAAACCCTGAAGACCATTGTTGCTACTTGATATGCAAAGAGGTTCAAGGAAACAGCTGTTGCTGTCAGCCTTTGACGTCTGCTGTTGGGCCTAGAAGTGGGAGCACACCTACATATTCTCTGTAGGAAACATGCTGTCCTTTTCAAAACACTTGCTTGTCCATTGGCATTCATGAGCATGAGATTTCATTAGCTACTGTTTATGCTGAACACCACAGCTGGAATAAATGTCACAATGCTAATTTCTTTTCTCATGCAGAAAGTACTAGTGTTTCTGCTATGAAACAAATGAAGCATATTAACTACGACCATGAACCAAGCTCTGTTCTTAGGTTTGCATTAATACAATAATTTGAACTAGCTGAATTGTTTTATCTGTATAAAACTCTGGAAATTGTGATTCACAGAAAACATTTACTACTTGTACATGGCTATAGTTTATAGGGCTATATCTGGGTATATATCAAACTAATGTTAAAAACAACTGCAGTCAATGACCAATCGTCTTAGGCCATGCTAACTTCTACTGAGATTCTCACTGGACTTGGAACCAATAATTTATTTCCAGGTCAACTTCCTTCACAGGGGTGGTAGAGAGAAAAATGGATGAGGGAATGACACCTATGCTGCCTTGAACTTATAAAGGAAAGACAGGATATATATCTGATGAATAATAATCATACTCTAATTGTTTCTGGAAAACATTTCCTGCTCTCCATAGAGCAGATTATGTGTAACTCAAATCATTTAGAAAATAATTGGTGTTACATATTGCATTAAGCCATCTGTTTTTTAAACATGATGTATTTACTAAATCAAAATTGACTTGGATTAATATGCTAAGGTACAAACTATGAAATCCTTAGATCATGGCCTAGTAATGGTTTTGCAGCAAAACCATCATCTTTTTAAATTTAATTTTATAGCAGCTAAAGGTTACAAGAATACATAGTAGCAATGGTAGAATAGAGATGGAAAGTAGGACACTAGGTGATGACTTCTCTATTCTTTACCATAAAGAAACAATTTGGTGAGTAGAAGCCATGCGTCCAACATTAGTAATCTGCCATTGGTATTCGTATGCTTGTACTGATGAAATAATCCCCTAAAGGAATCCAGAGTAATTTTTGAGTGTTAAATGTGTTAATCAGCATAAGAGCAATGTTTGAAAAATGTCTGCTTTCATATGCAAGAGAATGAAGGAAAAATGTGCTCTGAGGACTACATCATTAAATTGAATTCATTTCCTTTAAGTTTCAGACTATGCTGGTATTGCAAAATACAATAGATTTAAGATAAATACATGCCTATTAAATAAGTTAAACCTTATGCAGGTAACTTTTGGTATATTTTCTTGATTTCATTTTTCTAATTACTTTCAGGGTGGGAAAATTCCAGTGAGATGGACAGCACCAGAAGCTATTGCCTACCGTAAATTTACCTCCGCCAGTGATGTATGGAGTTATGGTATTGTTATGTGGGAAGTAATGTCATTTGGAGAAAGACCCTATTGGGATATGTCCAATCAAGATGTAAGTTTATAAAGCCTTCTGCACAGCATAGTAAAGATTCCCTTGATTCCTCTAGCAGTGGGGGGAAAGCCCTGTTGTTAAATACTAGTACATTGAAGACTGAAATAATACACCTGTATAGCTAGGAGGAAATTGAAAGTCATGTCCCGCCTGGATTACTGTAATGCTCTCTACTTGGGGCTCCCCTTGGGTTGCACCCAGAGACTTTAGTTGGTCCAGAATGCAGCCGCGTGGGGGATTATGGAAGTGAGGGGTTGCTCCCACATGACTCTTCTCCTGCATGAGCTGCACTGGCTGCCTATGGTCTTCCGGGTACGCTTCAAGGTGTTGGTTACAATCTTTAAAGTGATCCATGGCTTAGGACCTAGGTACCTACAGGATCGCGTGTTACCAGCAACTACCTCCCACCGGCCAGTACGCTCCCACAGAGAGGGTCTCATCAGGGTGCCGTTGGCCAGACAATGTCGGCTGGCGACCCCCAGTTGTAGAGCCTTCTCTGTGGCAGCACCAACTCTTTGGAATGGGCTCCCCCTGGATATACGCAGGATCCCGGACCTCCGTGTATTTGCCGTGTCCTTAAAGCCTATTTGTTTGTTCAGGCTGGGCTGTCCTAATTTCCCCTTTTACTGAAATTGGATTTTTAATTTGGTAAATTGTATTGGGGGTTTTAAAAAAGCTTTAAAAGTTTTAACAGTACACCTAACTATTTAATATTTTTTAATTTGCTTTTTAACTTCTGTAATTGATGTATTCTTATCTGGCTGTTCACCGCTCTGAGTCCTTTAGAGAAGGGCGGTATATAAATTTAATAAATAATAATAATAATAATAAAAATGGTTCTGTTGTTTTTAAGTTCAGAGTATATTGAATCTCTTCATTCTTTGGGAAAAATAATAATTACTTTCAAACAGTGACAGACAAGTCCAAGACGAACAGTTTTTATGAACTCTGAACTGACTTTGCTTTCTTCCCTGGAAAAGATTAATGTCAGGTAATTGACAAGACCCCAGCATAAAACCATTTCAGAATAATAATGTTTAATGATGCCTTAGTGTTTGAATGATCCCTTTTGAAATTCATGAATGTTGTGACCTTCTCACTTCAGGAAATAGTTCTGTGGAAAAGAAACTTTCATCTCTGTACTTCTCTGTACATATCCTAAATGAAAAACAGCTACACAGAGAACAGAACAATATTCCTAAACTTTTTATTGAACTCTGATCTTGACTTCACAGAGATACACTGTATACCTTGCACAAGTGAAGAAAAATCAAGATTTTCTGGAAATGTCAAGAAATATTTTTCATCCCTCTCTAACATCATATGACAATTTGTCCTGTTCTAGGAATCTTCATGCAGGAAAGTATGGAATGTGAATACATTTGCATGCAAATTTACTTTATTCATTATAGTAATGCCATGCTAATAGTGGCAAGCCACAGGCCATGACTTAGTCATAGATGAAATTTCATCACCCTATCCTTCTTTTTAATATGGACTAATCTTGGTGTGTAAGGCTATGTCAACTTTTTATAATGCACATTTATGTCATAAATTGCATTAAAATGTTTCTGAAATAAATGGGGCTTAGAAACTTTTACAGCATGCTCCTTATAAATAAACATATTGAAATTGATTGCCAGAAGACATTCTTGGAAGAGTAGCTACAGGATTTGCAATAACAGAGGAATATAAAACAAGAGGGGAAATGTTCCGACTAATATCTGTGGCATAATTTTATCTGCACACAGTTCTTTAATACTGGACCTGTAAAGACAGTGTACTAGTTTTCCCAGACTAGTAGTAAATATTGATTTTTTTGGTGTAACAGTGTGTCAACTAGTCTTTTTGTGAAATATAGTTTGAACTACACATAGCCATGAGTATTACTGTAGTTATGGGTACCTGTTAGTATTTTTCAATTGATGCTATTGTTTAACATTGGAAAAGCAATTACACTAAATGTTTAACTTGTGAAATATACGCTTCCAAATCAAATTAAATGTTGCACATAGAACCATCATTATGTTTTCTACTTCTATTTTATTTTAGTGAAATATTTTTAGTAACTTCAGTATTTGACTAAACCAAAGTAGCAAAACAGCTACCCCTTGTGACAGTAAGCATGAAGTTACTGTGCAATTGTTTTTTTAAAGAAAATACTTTTTAAGAAAACATTGCAAATAAGCACAAAAAATACACTATTTAGCTATTTTAATATCTGCAAAATAGAGGTTGCATGTGGGAGTTGTACATACAGTATATGAGTTTCTAATAGAATGAGTCCAAAAACCAACTAACGATTAAAGGCTCCTATAGTTCTTTGCTGATGTTTAGTGATCATCTGGAATAATAGTCCCACAAGAAATGGGAGAGGTTTTTTTAAAATAGAATAAAATAAAATAAAGGAGTGCATGTATGCCCAGCACAACTTTTGAATTTTTTCCAACCACAATCCTATCTTTGTTCTGAGTCAGCGACAGGAAGGGAAGAGACTTACACCGTGCACCAATACATCAAGTTGCCACCTCCACTGCCTTTTCCAAATGAGGAAATTATACTATGATTTATTTATTTATTTAAAATGTCTTTATTTGTTTTCCTCTTGGGCTGGTTTTCCTCTTGGCCAGCCCGTTTTATAAGCTGATCGTTCTTTTGTTGGCTTTTTCTCCATACCCAAGTTCAGTCACATCCAGTTCTATTTTCTGCTAGTTTTCCTGCCCACAGAAGAGAGAGATGGATTAGAATTCTGAGTCACTTTACACAATTTCTTTCCAACCTTCTAATGGGGTGAAAAAAAAAGTGTTAATCCAATTAATGTGCGGGTGACACAGAAGAGCTGATTAACGTGCTCAGAAGCAGGCCCCATTTAATGCAAGTGCTTCTCAACCTTGTCCACTTGAAAATGTGCGAAGACACTGGCTGAGGATTTTTTTTTATTATTATTAATTTAGTCAAGCATATAGAACATCAACAATAGTAAAGGGTAAAAAAAACCATATATGAACATATAAGTGAGAACAAGTAAATGGGGACAGTAGGACAAGGACGGTAGGCACGTTAGTGCGCTTATG
>JANHFO010000089.1:216945-229292 GCA_032468095.1 Pareas carinatus
GAACTGGAGAAGATCACAAAATACAAAGACTTACAAATAGAAATAGAACGACTCTGGCAAAAGCGAGCAAGGGTAGTTCCAATAGTCATAGGTGCCTTAGATGCAATCCCAAAACAACTGCAGCACCATTTGAACACCATCGGCATTGACAAATACGCCATCAGTCAATTGCAAAAGGCAGCTTTACTAGGAACAGCTTTCATCCTACGACGATATCTATAACACCATCAAATATTCACATCTGCCTATCCCAGGTCCTTGGTATGGACCCGATAGGTGGACAAAAATGCCAAACCCAGTCTGAAAATCTGGCAGACTGTGCGATGAACCGTAACAACAACAACAACAACAACAACAACAACAACAACAACAACAATCTTACCTAATAAAATAAAATTAAAATGGCAAGTATTAGAACCTTAGTTGCAAGGAATATATTTATTGGTCAGTACCATTCTTTCAGTCATATATGACTTGCAATTGACCATTAGTCATTTTATACATTCCTTTTTTCCTCTTCCTTTTCAACGGCTACATTAGAGGCAGCAATGCTATGAGGAAGAAAGAAAAAGCAGCTTTCACACTGTGAACATAATTGATTCAATAAATAACATGTTAAGATTCCCAGTGCAAAACTCAAGAGTTCTCACATTTGTCAGTTCGTGCTGTATTTAGTAAATGGTGGCAAACTTAATTTAGATGGATGAGCTGTATTAGCCAGTTCTCACTTCCTGTGGAGATGATGAAAACAGAAAAAGGAGCTGCAACTTCCAATATTTAAAGTTTATAAAGAAGCATTTTGCACGCCATTCTGAATTTCTAAAACGTGGATCATTTGGGTTATTGGTTTGGAACTAATCCAAGTTGGCATAGTACACATAATACGCAAATTCTATTATAAAAAGAAGACTAGATGGTGTACTGCCAATTCTTTGTTATATATGCAGATTTTCTCTTTTACTAGCGAACAAAGAGATCCCAATTAGTATGGGACCTTGGAACTATAGCCACTGACATCCAGATCTGAAAACAAATACTAGAATCAAACTATTAAATTCTGATTGGTGAACTAGTCAAAAATTGCAACAAGTTATAGCTGTAGGGTCTGTTTATAAGAGATCTGATAAATCAGTGCAAACAAATAATTTTTATTTTCACAGTATTGAAAAAGAAAACATATAAGGTGTGAGCTTTCTTCATATGATTCCTACCCCACTTCCCCAAAGTTTGCATGTTGTGACCAGAAAGATATTCAAAATTATTAGGCAAAAGCCTATGCAGAGTCTATTCAGGAAATGTTAAGAATCTTAAAAAAAAACTTTTTAAGGAACTTAAAACTTGCCTTAGTGCCTAGTTTTCTATGTAGATTTTTATAATAGTTCATTTTGAGAGCAGCATTCTCAAAATCATAAGTAGGCATGGATAGAATTTATAGAATGCCCTGTTATTTCACTACCTTCCTCAAGTCTCTTGTGATTTTTCATGGGTTTCTATTTTTCCTGGAAGTTAGCAGACCATCAGTGAAACCTGTAAGAGCCTCGGTACAGTAGGATTCCAAGTGGTGAATCTTAATTGTATTAACAAAAGATTTGTAATGACACTGGAGTATGCATAGATTTATTTGTAAAATATTTAAATTTAAAAGTGATCTTGTCTATGATGTTTTTTACAGAGTATTTCAATCATGGAGAGACTTCTGCAAGACCAGTTTGGAGGGCCAGTTTTATAATGAGAAATGTGAGTGTATAGATGAACTGTTTTGTTCAATGCAATAATTAACTGAGAAAGTTATAAGATTTTATAACCTATTTGATTCTGAGCATAGCTGAAAAATCTAATGCTTGAATTTTGCTTATATGAGAACTTTCACCAGTTCTTTATGACTCATACGACTCATATGATAGAGTTAGCTTGAAGCAGCAACAAAAAGTAAGAGTGGTGCTTCATTTGTGTTCCTATGCATGGCAAAGCATCTCATTCCAAGGCCAAGGCATACTAGGTTTTGCTTGTACTAGAAACATTTGGCTAAAATCTAATTAGCAGATTTTGTCACATAAGTCGTCTTCTATGTTTGCTCCTATAACATTGTTTTCTAAACAGTGCATATGTGTGTGTGTGTGTGTGTGTGTCCTTCTCCCAGCCATATTTAAATGAGTTGATGCAGAATAGAAATAAATAAATAAATAATCTCATAGGCTCTAGGACAGAGAGCAAATGACTATTGATTGCTTTGTAGTTAATATTTTTAGAAGATATTAAACAAATTAGAGATCAAAGCCAATCACATATTAAAAGACTGTATAATGTGCTGATAGAGATAGATTCAGAAACAGAATTGTTTAAAGATTGTATGATAAAATGGGCACAAAATATCCAGAAACCTATAATGTTGGATACCTGGAAAAAAATTTGGGTGACAAATTTATACAAGCACAAAACTTGAGGGAAAATTTTTACAAAATGTTTTATAGATGGCATTTGGATCCAAAAAAGTTAGCGAGTATGTATCCAAATGTTCAAGCCAAATGTTGGAGATGCGATTGTGAAGATGCTACCTATTTTCACCTTTGGTGGACTTGTAAACAAGTTAAAGTATTCTGGATAAGAATTTGGTGGATTATGCAGAATGTTTTGAAAAAAAGGATAAAATTTACTCCGCAACTGTTCTTTTCCTTTAATATATAGTTTTATTGGTTTTCAATTAACTATATAATTTACAGAAGGAAGAAAATTGAAGAAAAGCAAGAAGGATCAGTAGTACATACATTACTTTCAAATAATGGCTTCTTATATCATATATATATATAATATAATATAATTTTCTTAATCATAAATATCTTTGACTTTATCATTTGGTCTCCATTTTTAACTGCAGTTTCAAGTTACTTCACAGCACTTTGAGTTAAGAACCCCCAAATCTAGGGTATCTTGTTAGAAATTTACAAGTTGATCGTGTACTGTTTCCGTAGCCTTACGAGACCGCAGTGTTATTTTCATATCAAATATTTTATATATTATTCTACCCATTATATAGGTACTTTTTACATATAATACTGTAAGTTCATATATAGTTTAGTCTTGATCTATTCAATTCTTCTCTATATTACTAATTCTTGCTCTATCTTCCGTTTTTATTATAAGGGGGGAAACAAAGGAGAGAGAGTTAGAGAAGAAAAAAGGTAAAGGCCTATGTTACCAAACACTTATGTACAATATATAGTAGCACAATTATAGTAGCACAAGGGAATACAATGCATAGTAATACATAATTATATACAATATCCCATTTTTAATTTTGATTTTAGCAACACTATTGTCTGTGAGTCCCAAGTTGGGGTCCTCCGTTTGAAAGAGAACTTCTTTTAATTTTTTAAATTCCAAATGTTATTGAAATTCTCATGAGTGGAGTGTGATTGTCCTAGTGTTTACTTTGTTATGAGGTGGGCAGAGGTATTGATGCAATTCCTGTCTTTCCTTACGTAGGAAGTCCTTATAACCGTTTGCTTAACAACTGTTCAAAGTTACAACAACAATGAAAAAAATGGCTTACAACTGATCCTTGCACTGAAAAAACCATTGCAACATCCCCATGATAACAATGATCAAAATCCAGCACCGTTTTAACATGATTGCAGCATCCCAAAGTTATTTGACTGCCATTTGTAGCATTCTAGTTAGCTTCTGAAAAGCAAAGTTAATGAGAGAAGCCTGATTTGCTTAACATCAGCATGTGTCACTTTACATCTGCAGTAATTATTCAACAACCATGATAAAAATGATTGTAAAATCAGGAGTGATTCACTTAGCCACCTTGCTTAGCAATGGAAAGTCTTCTCCCAATTATGGTCATAAGTCAAAGATTACCTCTTCTGTACAGTGCATTATAGTGGTACAGTACAGTCCGTACCATGGTCTGCAGCTTCTGTGGCTTCCCACACGGTAATTAGATGAAGAAAACACACTACAAAAAAACTGCCATGAAGTTTTTTACACATCAGGAAGTATGAGCAACCAGACTTCAGAATGCAGTAAAAATAGTCAGCAGAAACTAACAACACTGCTATTGTTATTTTTTATGTAGCATCAAGACAAATCAAAACAAACTTGAGAGAGCCTCTTCCATTCAGTAAACCTGAATAATAAAAGGCAGCTCAGCAACATCAGTACTTTTTAAATTATTGGCATTATTGGCAAATTATTGGCATACAGAGCCAGGACGGTGCAGTGGTTAAAAGCAGCACTGCAGGCTATTTCTGCTGCCATCTGCCATTAGCCATCAAGTTCAGCGGTTCGATTCTCACTGGCTCAAGGTTGCCTCAGCCTTCCATCCTTCCGAGGTCGGTAAAATGAGGACTCAGATTGTTGGGGGCAATATGCTGACTATGTAAACCGCTTAGAGAGTGCTGTAAAGTCTAAATAATAATAATAATTGTATGCCTCTATATCTCTCTGCTCATGACTTGTTGAAAGGTTGCAGGGAATAAGAAGCAGAAGGGTGTTTTTAAAAGGTTTAATTTAAACTACTATATTCTGGTACATGTTTAATGTTGCCACAAACCAGCAGTTGAAGTTAATGTCAATTGGGCAAAGACATAGGAGAGTTTTCTGGAGGCCTCACAAAAGTCCCTGGGAGGCCCACATGCAGTTCAAAGATTATAGTTGTCTTTCCCTGCTTCAGAGTGAGCAAAATTCACAAAATCATCTGTGTACTTTGAAAGTCATGTAATGTTTAGCTCTAGGTGAGCTTGCTTATTAAGGCTGTGCTGCTCTGAAAATGTGACACAGATAGGAGTAATATTGTGTCTTTGGAAAACAAAAGCAATAGGAGGGACCCCCTCATTTATGGCAAATACCTAACACTTTGTTTTTCTTTTTATGTCACTATTATTTTAAGGTGTCTGAAAACTTCCCTGCTGCCCAGATTATAACTAAATACTGACAAGATACAAAATGAAAGAAATCTGTTTCATCTTGTATAGGCTTTCCAGTCTGGTGGGGAAAGAGAGAGAAAGTCCCTTGTCTAACAGCACGAAAGAGCCCTGTCCAATAAACTAGTCATGAATCCTTTGGATTAATGTGTGCTAAAATCGCTATTCAGCTATGTTGTCAAACCAAATGCAACATGCATGGAAAAGATGTATTCTGAATATTAATCTTATAAAGAGGCTTTGAAATTCACACAAGGTGGACTGGAAGAGCTTTTGTGCTCATGTTTTATGACTTTTGCATTTATTACAATAAATTCAAAAAGTATGAAAGCATGACTATGATTGCTGAATTTATAAACACAACATTTTACCTGTCTGACTACTCAGTTAATGGAATATATGACATTTTTCTATGGTTCTGAAACCTTATTTCATCACATTTGTGAAATTTATTAGCCTTTCCTAGAAGTCACAGAGCAATTACGTTATTACCTATCTGGTGGTAATAGGAAAATACCAATTTTGGCTTCTCGTGTAAAGGTAGTCATATACACTATAGGAAGAAGTCAGCATTCTGCCTTCTTTGAGAAACGTAATTTCTTTACAACTCCCTGGTATGAGAAAAAGGCAAATACAGTACAGAATAGTAACAGCTAAGAAAGCTGATTTTTAAAGAAAAATATTTTACAAAAACATGAGTTAGAGACATAGAAGGACCATTTCGGCTAGTGTTTCTCAATCTCACTATTGTCAAGAGATGTGGATTTCAGTTTCCAGAATTTCCCAATCTACAGGGCTATAGGTCAACAAGAGCTCAGTCCCTGTTTAATGCAGACATGCTTACAAAAGTATTCCTAGAAGATACTGCCTAGACCAGAGGTTGCCAACCTGTGGTCCTCGGACCACTGGTGGTCCATAGGATAATTTGGGTGATCCATGAGCCAGGCACATCCAATAAGACATGCCTGCCACCAGCCGTTGCCTCGCCTACACTATATGAAGTTTAGATGAAAGCAGTGACAGCAGTTCTTTACCTGCATGTCTTTGCGGCGATGGGCAGAGCAGTATTCTGTGTGTGTTTGTTTGTCTCTGTCTCTTTCTCTCTGTGTGTCTATATCTCTCTGTCTCTCTCTCAGTCTCCGTCTCTTTCTCTCTGTGTATCTGTCTCTCATTCTTTCATTCTTTCTCTGTGTGTGTGTCTCTCTCTCTGTCTCTCTGTGTTTATGTCTCTCTCACTGAGTGTGTCTGTGTCTTTCTCTGTGTGTTTCTGTCTCTCTCATTCTGTCTTTCTCTCTCTCTCTCTCTCTCTCTGTCTTTGTCTTTCTCTGACTGTTTCTGTGTAAGTTTGTCTGTCTCTCTCATTCTCTCTCTCTCTGTGTGTCTGTCTCATTCTCTCCTCTGTCTTTGTCTCTGTGTGTGTTTTGTGTGTGTGTGTCTCTGTCTCATTCTTTCTGTCTCTCAAGCAGGAATAAATATCACACTAAAATGCATAATACTTAAATAAGCTTTAATTATTTTGTAATAATTAAACTAACTTTAATAATTTTGCTACAATTAAGCAACCTTTAAATATGTTATGATTAAATAAACATGTTTAATTTTGTTATATTAAATTGTTACCTTTTATATTAATAAAATGGAAGTTCACTGATTTATTTTACAAATGTATATTTTTAAAAAAATATTAGTGGTCTGCGAGATTTAAAATTATGAATTTAGTGGTCCCTGAGGTCCAAAAGGTTGATGACCACTCACCTAGTCTTTCCTTAATACATGTAGCAAAAGGGAAACTCAACAATTGGTTCCACTATTGGACTGGTGTTACTTTCAGGAATTTTTTTTTCTTGAGGTTCAGCTGGCACCTGTCTTCCTATAATTTAAATTGATTAATCTGTGTTTTCGAACAAAGTACAGATCTTGACCCGTTTGCAAGCTTTCAGTTATTTCATGAATGGTATCATACCCTACCTTAGGAGGTTCCTTGAATTCCTTTCATAGAACTTGATTTCTATTTAATCTGATCCTTGTTCCCCTTTTTTTAGCCTGTTCTGGTTTCTCCAAACTTGGCACAATACAGAAGATGTAATGTAGCCAATGCAGAATAAAGTGGAACTTTTATATTTTCCAGGGTTTTTCTTTGAGTGTAGGGAGTCATTACACTTCTCTTGATGCAGTCTTAATATTCACTTCCCTATTTTGTAGGTAATCAAATTCTTGAAACATATTGCTAGCAATCATGTATCATTGAAATATATTTTTATACAAGAACTATTTTCACAAGAACTTTTTCTTCTTAGTACAATGACTAAGCCCATTCTATAACTGCATTTTATTTTTTATTTGCAAAACATTTATTTATCAAGATCATTTCTCCATTTTTAGTCCATGTCTTCTAAGGTGTTACCTACCCAAGCCACTGCTGTATGATCTGCACATTTAACAAATATGTCCTCCACTTCTTCATCCAAATTAATAAAAACGTGGAAGAACATAGAATCTGGCATGGAATCTTGTCACACTCTAGTCAATAGGGCATTCTCCATCTATAAATATAAAAGCGAAAAATGATTCACTCACTAAATGACACATCACCAGATCTCCCAACGGGCTGTGGTGGCCTACGAACGGGTCACGCTGGCCTCACAACCCCGTAGCGGAGCACGGGTATCAAAAGCTAGTTCAATTGATAAATGCACTTTTCAGTCAACTATGTATCCATGTAATTGTTACACTATCTAACCCACACTGAACTGTCTTGTAAATCAGAATGTCATGGAATACTTTGCCAAAAGCTTTGCTGGAAAAAAAGGTACCATGTTTACAGCATGACTACAAATTAGGAAGGAAGTTATTCAACTGAGAAATAAAATAAGATGAATCTGGAAGTCTAACTCTTATAATAATTCTTGCTGAATTCCATTAATCGTTATAGTATTTTTCATGATCAATTTCTTTATAATCTTGTGTAGAATCTTCCCAAATGTCTTTTATCACAGTGTCAGGACTGAATCCTCATTTCACTCATTTTTGAACATAGAATCCTCTCTAGGATTTATCAAAGATAATAAATTTTAAGCCAGGCCATGAGTCATTTTCTTTAATACCCTACAATGTGATTCACATGATTCTAAAGATTGAAATTTATGCAGAGTAAATGTTTGTGGAGATTCACAATCACCAAAGTCATGGTTGTCCCAATGGTGCTTTTCAAAGGCAACTAACTGGACTTTCTAGGGGTTTTTTTCCTTGAAAACATTTCGCTTCTCATCCAAGAACTGAAGAAGCTTCTTGGATAAGAAGCAAAAAATTTTCAAGGAAATAACCAAGAAAGTCCAGTTCTCTTTTAAAAGGCACCTCTAAGACATTTATAATAAATATTTGTATACTTATTGGTATGTTCATTTTATTATTATACATTATGCTCTGTTCTGAGAAACATGAGATTTATTTCTTTGCACCAAAATTATGTGAGGTATGTGGAGTATGATCATAGTCTCAGAGATAGACCCAGTCAAGAGAGAGACAACTTGAGGATTCCTGGAATGCTGCTTTATTTTTGTATGGTCTATTAAAGAGAATCTTGAAAAAGAGAATCCTTGAGGATCTTCTTTTGCTAGCCATTGCCAACTGTAAGGAGCGGTGCTCATCTCTGTTTCAAGGCCATTGAGTTCATTTGGCCAGCATTACATTACGGAGGGCTGTTAGCTCCCCACCAAGGTGGTACCTATTTATCTACTCTCATGTTTTAGAACTGCTCGGTTGGCAGGATCCGGGGTGAGGACGGAGTGCTGCATGGCGCTCGGGTCTCGAACCTGGCCTGCCAGCTTTCCATCCAACAAGCTCAGTGTCTTAACCACTGAGCTACCCTTCCACCTAGAATCTTGAAACCTTGTCCAAAAGCTTCCCTTCCCCCTTTTGAGACGAGGTCAAAGCAACTCTCTTTAAAGTCATATTAATAAAATAAGGTAAAAATAATTTGTTAACATACAATTGCGAAGTACGAGGATTAAAATCTGAGAGAGAACTATAAAATTACAATAAATATCACAATAATATGAATAGTATAGATACTTAAAATGGTTAACTATAAAAGTATAAGAACTATTAAGATTTGTAAAACACTACAAGACTGTAAAACTATGCTAATTTATATTTAGTCTAATACTTGCTGAAATCCCGCTAGGTTGCTGTAGTGTTTATTGAATCATAGATACTAAGATTATTATTGTAAAAAAAAACCCCATGTTTTCTATGCATGTTCATATTTCATTTTGAAGCCTAAAGTCTCATGTGATGTTCTGGGAAAAGTAAAGTTCTAAATAAGTTACACTCTTGCTACATATTTATTTTTTCTTGTTTTGTTTTTAATATCTAAAAATATACTTTCATGTAGCATAGTATCAATAATTATTTTCCTACACTCCAGTGTGCAATACTGCTGTTGGTCTGTGATCTACGTGTAATTATCTAGTCCAACATTCATTCTCCAAGGTATTTGAAAATATAACTTCTGAAAGCTAGTAAGCTTTGTTTATAGCCATCTGATTATATTCTTGATCATATTTAATGCTATTAATTTCAAAAACCATGAAAATATAATTCTTTTATATTTCATTTTTCATTCTTTTTCCTCCTGTTCACCAGTTTATCTATTTGCAAAGCTCATTTTTTTCTGCTTTCTTTTTGGCTAAATCTGTCTTGCATCTTTAAATCTATGAAACACTTATTTGTATTTCTGCAGCAATGGCCTATTTCCATATATTCTGTCTCCTCTTCTATCCCACCCACTTCAACTTTGTCTTTCCCTCCTCCTGTGCAGCAGATATGCTATGAGAATGCTGACAGGCTGTAACACCAGGTAATTTATCTCAGAAAATGACAGCTGTGGCAAAAGAAATGCAAAAAGAAGGGCAAGGAGGTTGGAAAAGGTGGCCACAAGGGGCTTTCGCTGCCAAGATGGGGGCAGGAGGAAGGTCACGGGTAGAACCTTTGCTGGCAGGGGGACTCTTAGACAGCCGGAATAAAACCTGCACTGAGTGGCTAGGCAAGTGCTAAAATGCCCCTTGCAGATAAGGACAGATGGTGCAGTGTTTGTTAAATGGCTGTTTACAATTCCACTGAGTAGGGCAAATCTATAAGCAGAGCTCAAAAGTAGATGAAGGCAGATCTGTGTGGCAAGATGCTTTGTCACAGAATGGTATATCAAGGCACTGACTAGAATGCACCAAGTAGAGTCAGAGCGCTAAACAGTAGGCAATGTGCTTGCCCCTGAGTTGCAGAATTTTCCCCTTGTCAAATGCATAGGTTACTCCCCTGTTTTCTGTTTCTCTTTGTGCTCGAAATCCAGGAAATATGCTGGTCAGTGGATGCTTGCAAATCTCTTTCTCTGTGTATGTTTTGTGATATCTATGCCTGGGGGAAGTCGATCACTTTTGCACTGGAGATTATAAATGCTGCAGAGACCAGGACGGGAGTCCGTATGCATAGCGTTCTTGTGTGCCTCTTTATAAATAATGGGAATATATTTTATGCTCTTTAATGACCTTCAAATTAACAGCTCTTGAAAGCACTTATGTATATTTAATTTGAAATTGTGCCGAAAGCCTGAGTGGTGATTGCAGCAAAAAGCAGCAGGCAGCCAGTTTTTAAATAAGAGTAAACCCAGGCCATTATTTCTCAGCCTGTCAGGTTTCCTTGGATTTAATGTACCAATTTTTAAATGAGAAAAACCTTTTCTTTCCTCTTTTGTGCTTTAAAGCTCTCCAGGATCCTTCTCTGTAGGAAGCAGCAGCAGCAGCAACCGCCTTGGGCTGTATGTAATTGTTTCTCCCCCACACACACCCACTTTGTATCACATCAGCGTTTTACTGAGAGGTTATTCTTGGGTATACAAAGGATTAGGCTTCTTCAGTGACCTAAACAATGAATGCAAGTTCATGATAATTAATGTATCATCACAGGATTATTTCCCGCAATAGATTTTGCAACTCACAGACCCATGACAGGCATGATACATAGATTGCAAGGTGCCTTTTGCAGTGGGCTTTTGGGCCATAATATTCTTGCAGTATAAAATGTTTGAGCGTTCTTTTTTTTTTTACCTTGGAACAGAAAATCTTCCATTTCTTATGTTGGAATAAAAGCTCCATTCCCACTATTTCCACTGTATCCCTTGAGTAGTTCTTGCAGATGAAATTGGAAGCATTTCCAAGCTTTCACATGACTGAATCTCTGGGTGATCATCTATGGATTTGCATTGTTTTGTTGTTAGGCTGTCTTAAAACAACATACTATTTAAAAACCAGGTCACACAAAAACATATCAATAAAACGCAAAGAGAAAAAAAAGTTTAAAACTTTACCTGCAATTGAATTATCTGTATTTAATAACATTGTAAATCTTTTAGGTCAGGTCTCAGATTATTCCTGTGTCTTGCATCAATTAGCAGCCTAGCTGCCATATTTTGTATCACTTGCAACCTCCTGATACTTTTTAAATTGGGGGCCTGTTTATTCAGAGAGAGTATAATCCCATTCAGACTTAAATTCCTAAATTTGGTTTCCTATTGATCAATAGAACCTCCATTTTATCTGGATTTATGCTGCTTATTATTGAATCCTGGTACTTACATGGTATAAAGTAATGTTGTATGCATAGGTACAGTGTTTTAACTTTCTGAAAATACAATTAATTCCCCCCAAAACCCTCTAACACCCCATAAATGTTTATCTAGTAACATCGGTACATCTTATGGTGGGACAAAGTTATAACCAAAACAGCAGTCTAAATTTGATTATTTTAACAAATATGATCCCAGACATGAATATATATCTATAAGTACCGCAACATTTTCTCTGGAAAAAAAGAAAAGAAAAACAGTGTGACTGGACTATGAGGCGTGACTTTCAGTGCACCCTGTATATATTTTCTGAGATCATAACGTTGGAAGTAATCTTGAAGGATAGAACTGCAGTACAAGTAATATCTATAGTGTCCTGATAGATAGTTATCCAGCATCTGTCTAAATGATTCCAGCAAAGGAGAGAATATTTTACTTTCTAAGCTAGACTTTTGTACTTCCTAACTGTTAGGTTATTTAACCTACTTTATAGCCACTGCATCTAGCTATGTCCTGAAAGCAAAAGAAACAGGTAGATTTCATCTTTAGTATGACAGATCACCAGTTATTTAATACGTGCTATCACAATTCTAAGTAAACTTTTCCTCTCCTGGCTGATTAGTCTGGGATTTTTCACAACTTTATCTTTAGTTAAACATTGATCAATTCAAGGGAGGCTTGAATAATTAAAATGTAATGTAAAAATTAAAACACACTCACCTTATTTTATCTATCTATCTATCTATCTATCTATCTATCTATCTATCTATCTATCTATCTATCTATCTATCTATCTATCT
>JANHFO010000089.1:235917-247689 GCA_032468095.1 Pareas carinatus
TTTGATGGCTAATGGCAGATGGCAGTCAGCAGAAATAGCCTGCAGTGCTGCTTTTAACCACTGCACCATCCTGGTTCATAATAATAATAATAATGATAATGATAATGATAATAATAATGATAATAATAATGATAATAATACCATTAAAAGATGGGGAAGAGTGCAGCACAAAGAATATGAGGAAAAGTCTTTCCTAATCCAATAGCCACTTCCAGAATGGTGCATCCTTGTCATGCTAACTGACAGAACCAGGGCTTCACTTCCAAAATTGTAGGTGCAGATCTCTGGGAGGAATATTATGTTCCAAAGGGCAGGAGACATGGCAGAAAAGGCTCTTCTCCTGAACTCCATCAGCTGAAAATCCTTGACTGCTGGGGTCCGCAGCATGCCTCCTTTGCCAGCATGGGTGGGACAGGGCAATGCCATTGGGGTGGGTTGGTTCTTCATATAACAGAATAGCTGAGTTGGAAGGAGGTCTTGGAGGTCTTCTGGTTTGCAGGAAACCCTATAACATTTCAGACAAATGGCTGTCCAATCTCTTTTTAACAATCTCCAGTGTCGGAACACCCACAAATTCTGGAATCAAGTTGCCTTGGACCTATGCCATGAAAGGCTTTAAAGGTAATATCCCGAAGTGCACTTGGAAACAAATCAGCAGCCAATGCAGTTCATGGAACAGCGGTGTAACATGGGACACCCTAGGGGAACCAAGAAATGCCCATGCTGCTGCATTCTATACTAGTTGTAACCGCCAAATACTATTCAAGGGTAGCCCCATGGAGAGTGCATTGCAATAGTCCATGTATGAGATGACTAGGGCTTGAATGACTGAGCGCAGGGACTCCCAATCCAAGAAAGGATGCAACATTACAAAAGACAGTTGTGCAAAGGATTTTCTAGCTGAGATGGCCACTGCTCTTTGAGCAGGAGTCGCAAGTCCAGGAGAGCCCCCAAGTTGCACATCAGGTCTGTATAGGGTAGTGCAAACTAGTGATGTTAAACTCCTGGATCTTGAAACTCCATGTACCCCAAGCAATTTGGTCTTGCTAGGGTTCAGTCTAAACATATCATCTCTCCACACCCCCATAGCCTCCAGGCACCATGAGAAGGCAGCAACACCAACACTTTCCAGGGGTGAAAATGTAGAATTGAAATTGTCAACTTACCAGAAAACAAATTAATTTACTTTCTCTTTCGCTAGCCTCTCATGTTTTTCTATCACCATCATTTATTTTTGTCTCTTTCTCCCTTATCACTGAGTTTCCAATCTCAGTCTCAATTGTATTGAGACTGAGGCATTACTGACTCTTAACTAGAGCTCTTTGTTTCAAAGCTTTCTGCCTTGGTTCTGGGTCTGTAATTCATCTGGATGTGAATCTGTAATTCACTGTTGATCCATTGGGATACTTTCTTATAGCCCCCAAAAATATTTTCATTTTTCTTCTTCTAAAGCTATATAGTACTATCCTAGTATCAATAGCACTTTTTGTTCTGTTGGCTAGGAAAACAGCTATAATGATCTTACCTTTCCTTCTCTGTGTTTAATCTAATGCTTCTTCCATGTGACATTGTAAAAAATATACTCCATTTCTATTGAAAACTCAGTGTCATATTTTCATTAACACATCCTTACTGATTGCTGTTTTTTTTCAAATTATTTTGATTTGTTAGAAATACTTATGACCTTGCTTCTAGGAATTTAGGATGGCAAACATCACTTCTCCTTTCCAGTTTTTTCCCACAGCAACAACAACCCTGTACTATTATTTGGGAGGTTGTGTTTAGATACAGTGGCTGAGCCAAATCACCCAGTGAGCTTCTGTGACAGAAGTTGGACTTGAATCTGGTTTTCTCACTCTTAACCAAGGCTTTCGTCATGCTATCACACTGGTTTGCCCTATTGCTCAACCAGGAGGGAAGAGACTAAATCTGTTCTCTGAAACATCTGTGGAAATTTCCTTTAAAGCCTCTTTCCAGAACACTCAGATGGTGCTGGTTTTCTTTCTTCTTCAAATAACTTTTCAAAATCCATTTTCAGTCAAGTTTTTGGTACAATGATTTGTTCCCTATATCCATTGTGACAAAGGCTAAAACATGTTTTATCTCTGCCTCTCTGTTGTCTCCCTGTGTCAGATTTCTAATCTCAAGATGTTTAGAATAGCAACTGGACCTCTCACATTGGATGAACTTTGCTCATACCATAATGAATAGAAATTTTGATCAGACTCTTTTGTGAAGATTAGCTGTAATTTGTCCATCTGGTAATGTCCAGTAGGATCAGGCATGGTGACTGAGCTCCAGCCCCCTTCAATTAAATAATATCATCTGCTGGGATCTGGAAAGCATGTCGTATTTGTCACAGGGCTTTTCCTCTGGATTAGTATCACCCTAGAGAACCATATGGCTCTGTCGTAATAATCTTCTGAAAACCCTGAAAATCCTGGCTATTTTCCAGACTTTAGGGTAGGGCATATCCTGGGTCCCTGCAGATTATTTTCTTGTTGGCAAGCTTGGTTTCTGTCCTGTTCTGGATATCTATAATCTGTTTCTTAATTTTTATTGTTCTTGCTTTCAAAGTGAAATCTACCAAAGGCATTAGGAGTTGGCTGGCTTCTAAAATAAATAAATAAAATAAAACACGATATAAAGACCAATCAGTTACTGCTAAGGGTTCAGAGGCAAATGTAACCCCCTTGAAGTATTATATCTGAGTATACCTGAATACCTTTCATTTCATTGTAGAAAATAGTAGCTATAGTTAACTTTTTTAATGTGGAAAGGTTTTTTAAAAATCTGTCCTATGGAACTTGGCCCTGAGCCAAAGGCTTCCAAGAGCCTGCAGCAGGATGTTGGCAAAGAGCAGGCTGATCTTGAAGAGGATCAGCTGAGTCCCATCCCTGATGCACAAAGGTCGCACAGGCTGAGGAGGGAGGTCCAGAGAGATGCAAATGGCCAACCTACTGGGCGTCACTGGGGGTGTGGTCAGCAGTTCCTCCCTCAGTGAAGGGATAAAGGACTTTGCCTTTGAATAGTTGTCTGGCTCAGACAACCGTTTGTTTTCCTGTTGTGACTTCCCTGTGCTTCATTGATTCTTGAAACTTCTTGGACTCGGTTTCTGGGCTTTGTGAACCACTGTTTTGGACCTATTTACTTATTTTTTTGGGGGGGTTGTTATCTGGACATCTGCTCCACGCTTGGAATTGGTGCAAATGGTGAGTTTGTTCTGCCTTGGTTGGAAGCCAAACCTTAATTGCATGGCTGTAAATCCTTGGCGACAACTTTATGACTCTTTAAAAACTTTGGGCCAAAGCTTTCACTTTAATTCACTAGTGGCTGTTGATGGATCACTTGCTGCCAATTTAAGGAGTGCAGAAACTCCTTGCTGATTTCTCCAGCATTTGTGGTCAGGTCAGAACAACTATTTAATGTTCAACTTTATATTTTTGAGTACAATTGTGTATTAAAGGCATCTTTACTTTCCACCCACAACCCATCACTCACTCACCAATGTACCATGAAGTAAAACAATGGTGCATTGTTGCTGGGTTGTACTTCTCTTTTATAGGCTTTCTCTATATTTTCCTTTTCACTATTAAGTACTGCTAGTTTTTACTACAAATTTATGTCATGCCATTTCTCACTTTAATAATTAGCCTGTGGAGGAGAGCACTCATCATATTGTTGTTCCAACATTCTGACATTCTTCTATCCTCTACTAACCAAGTAGCTATCCTCTACTTGGATAGACTGTTGGATTGCCTTAGACATACCTAAGGTGACTGACAGAAGAATCTTTCTTAATACCTAGCTCTAAATTCTTCAGATTGAACTGGAAAGCTTGGAAAACAAAATATCTACTCTATCATTCAGCTGTGACCATTCGCTAAAGCCAATTGTTAATGAAATGAGAATCATGATCTGGTATGTGCTTCACAAACTCTCCTTTCCATATTTTCTTTTATTCCCACCTCAACTCAGTGAGGTAGCAAAAATAAATTTGCTCCCCAGTAAACAGATAGGTGCAAAGTATTTACATTAGTGAATAATAAGTGGCATGTCATGAATGCCTTATTTCAGTTGCTGTCCTTTTGGGGTAGATATTCTTTCACCTCTGTTTAATGCACAAATAAAGACCATATGGTGACTCAGATCTTAAAACCTGACTACAGATTTCCTAAACTTTTTATTTATTTACCTTTAAGACCCAGTCTGAGTTTGACATTAAGAAATGAAACAAAGGTCTTGCACAGTTTTTAGTAAAATATAGGCAGTTTGAGCAATTTGTGAGAGAATTGCAAAAAAGGGGAAAAGTCAACCTTTGAACAGAGGTTATTACTGCTGCAACATTAAGGAGACTCTGTTTTATTAAACCTATGGCTCATGCAGGCATCAGGGCAATAGAGGTGTCAATTGTATTATTAACTTTCTTACATAAATGCATTGTTGTTCAGTTGCTAAGTCGTGTCTGACTCTTTGCTACCCCATGGACCATAGCCTGCCAGGTCCCTCTGTACCTCACTGCCTATCTGGCCAAACTCATGTCTGTTGCATCAGTGACACCATCCAGCCATCTCATTCTCTGCTATCCCCTTCTCCTTTGACCTCCCATCTTTCTCAGCATCGCAGACCTCTCTTCTCATTAGGTCACTAAAATATCTGAGTCTCAGCTTCATCATTTGTCCTAATGAACAGTTGGGATAGATTTCTTCCAGGACTGAATGATTTGATCTAGTCCAAGGGACTCTCAAGAGTCTTCTCTAGCACCACAACTCAAAGGCATCAATTCTTCAACGTTCAGCCTTCCTTATAGTCAACTCTCACAGCCATACATTGCAACTGGGAAAACCATGACTTTTACTATTCAGATCTTTGTTGACAAAGTGATGTCTTTGCTTTTTGATATGCAGTGTTGGTTTGCCATATCTTTCCTTCCGATGAGCAAGCATCTTTTAATTTCCTGGCTACAGTCACCATCTGCTATAATTTTGAAGACCTCTTGCTTTTTCTATAATCCAGTGAATGTTGGCAATTTGATCTCTAGTTCCTCTGCCACAACAAAACCAAGCTTGTACTTCTGGTAGTTCTTGGTTCACATGCTGTTGAAGCTTAGCCGGTAGGATTTTGAACATAACCTTTCTAGTGTGTGAGATAAGCACAGTTGTGTGATAGTTTGAGCACTGTTTGGCATTGCCCTTCTTTGGGATTGGAATGCAAACTGACCTTTTCCAATCCTGTGAATGTAGTTGGGTTTTCCAGATTTGTTGGCATATAGAATGCAGCACTTTAGCAGCAGCATCTTTTACGTTTTTCAATAGCTCGGATGGAATACCATCACATCCGCTAGCTTTGTTGTTAGTAATGCTTTCTAAGGCCCACTTGACTTCGCATTCCAGGATATCTGGTTCAAGGTCAGTGATCATACCATTGTAGATATCAGGGAGCTTCAGATCTTTTTTTGTATAGTTCTTCTGTTTTTTCCTTCCATCTCTTCTTAATCTCCTCTGCTTCTGTTAAGTTCCTGCCATTTTTGTCTTTTATCATGCCCATTTTTGCCTGGAATGATCCCTTGATCTCACTGATTTTCCTGAAGAGATTTCTAGTCTTTCCCATTCTATTATTTCTCTCTATTTTATTTCATTGTTCATTTAGGAAGGTCTATTTTTCTTTCCTTAATTTTCTTTGGAATTCAGCATTCAGTTGAGTGTATCTTTCACTTTCTCCCTTCCTTTTTGCTTCCCTTCTTTTCTTGGCTATTTCTAAGGCCTCATCAGACAGTCACTAAGCATTTCTGCTTTTTCTTTTCTTTGGGATGGTTTTAGTTGCTGCCTCCTGTATGATGTTGCGAACCTCTGTCCAGAGCTCTTTAGGCACTCTATATACCGGGTCCAGTCCCTGAAATCTATTTGTTACCTCCACTATATATTCATAGGAGATTTGTTGGGTCATAGATGAATGGCCTAGTGGTTTTCCCTACTTTCTTTAATTTGAGCCTGAATTTTGCAAGAAGAAGCTCATGATCTGAGCCACAGTCAGCTCCAGGTCTTGTTTTTATTGACTGTATAGAGCTTCTCCAACTTTGGCTGCAGAGTATGTAGTCAATCTGGTTTTGGTATTAACCATCAGGTGATGTCCATGTGTAGAGTTGTCTCTTGGGTTGTTGGAAAAGGATATTTACTTTGACCTGTATGTTCTCTTGACAGAACTCTATTAGCATTTGTCCTTCTTCATTTTGTTCATAAAGGCATAGATCACAACAAATATGTCCAAGAGCTAGAACTATTCTTGATCTTAGAATGAAGATCAAGGGTAATTACCATAACCCAGCATAATACCAGACAAGAGATACTCAACAAAAACTATAGTATTCCAAAACAAGGAAAGGAAAGAAAATGGAAGAGAAGAGAAGGGAAGTTTATATCCTTTTCCAATTTTCTAATAAATAGATGTGAAGTGTAGCCAAGGAACAGCTATATAGTGCCTTCACTAATATACACTCTTCATAAATTGCTCTAATAGTACATTCATGAAAAATGTATGTAGGTTAAGGTAAGAATGACCTAAATAGCTTAATTGTTTGGTTTCAGGTAAAATGAATAATGAAGTTGAAAATAGGGAGAGACTGAATTACTGTAAACAGAAACTGTCAAGGGATGAAGTTTTCCTCTAACCTGAGATATCAGATGTTGACACTTAATCTTTTATAGACAATGAAGAAAAGTGTACAAAATTCACTTCGAGAGTTTGCTTTTAAAGAATGTGGTTTAAGGAATATATTTAATTCTTTAGTGGTCCTCAGAAGAGGACCTCAATGTTGCTCAATCAAAATTAAAAAATAACTTGAGTATCTGTATATAAAGAATGATTTGGACCAAAAGATCATTTAAATGTAAACATTTTAAATATATGTAGCTATGTAGGCATATATTATGGTTTGAATAGTTTATGTTCTGAATCTCTTGTTCCACTAATGAGATTAAAAAGTGAAGAATAATAGACTATTATTCAAATAGTGTTGAATTTCCTGTATATTATTCAGGATAATATATTATTCAGGATAATATACAGGATTATAACATTTCCAGACCTATTATATACTTAAAAAGTTATCCTGAGAATTTAGTTTAGAATTCACACATTACAGGGCATATATACTGTAAATAATGGAATTTGGTACCATCAGTTGTGCTAATAATCAGTTTTACATTGTTCTAAAAGGATACCAAACTGAATAATGCAGGACTGAGGTATTGATGGCTCACAGTATCTTCTGACTGTGAGATCAAAGCCCTGTTCCTTTTTCATGTGTGTAATATGCACTGCAAGCATGTAAACAAGCAATGGACCATTGATTGCATGCTCCTCCTGCCATCTTGACTTTTACAACCCACAGACTCACCCTTCGAAATGGCTCTTATATAGATAAGAGAAAGGGAATACCAGTCTTTTAGGATGTCATTTGTACTTTTACAAAGGCTTATGGTGTTTTTTTTTAGATTAAGCTTTTTCTTAAGAAAAAAAAGTTTTGCGATTCAAATGGAATATGCTAGTTGATAAATGCATTCTTACTTGACATAATTATTATGAAAATGTTGCTTCTTTTGTAGAAATGGTAGTTCATAGTGGTTCTACGGAGCCTTATTATGATTCAACACTAGTAGAACTTAAATCTTTTTCTGTTTTCTTCTGTTAGCCTCCAAAAAGTGGCTAAGTAAGTGATGATTTATACAGCACGGACAGTCTCTACAACTTGCTTTATATCTTTATTTTCTATTTTCTTTAATTTAGGGACCTTTTTATGCCTTTATTTGATGTCAGAAGTATATGGAAAGATGCCAGTCTGGACAGTCAAGCTTACCACTCCAGTCCCCTACTCCATTTCCACTGGCAAGGTAGCCATAATGCTCTACAAATGAGCTGTGATCTCCTGGAGATGCTGTCAGGCTCTTGTGTCAAGGACATACTCTGGCCTGAAGAACAAAGACAAGAGGAGCCAACCACCAGTCACATGCACTGCTACAGCCAAAAGAGGTCCTGTCATGTACATAGCCAATGAGATATCTGTAAAGGATTGCAACCTCTTGTACATTGCCCCTTTTCTCTTTCAACTCATTGATTGTGTCAAAATTGTCCACGTTTGTAATAGTAACTTTCAAAACTATTGTACTAAAAATAAAATTGCACTCAATTAAAAAATGAAATAATCTTAGTGTATTTTTAGCAGCAATTACTAAAAAAATATCGAAGAATAATGATCTTCTGTTAAAACCATATACATCTAGAAGCTATTATTGTTGAATTTCAATGGAAAGCCAAGACTACTTTCCATAGGATGCGACTTTCTCGCTTATTTCTTGCACATGAACATTAAAAATATAAATAACTGCTAACATTATTAATACAACAGATAAGAAAAAGGATGGGTCTGAAGCACATGAATTATATTATACTGTATGTTAAGAAATAAAGGTTTTTAGGAGTTGACTGACTGGATTCAATTAAATGGAATATTTCTATATTTTTAACATAACTGTGTGTATAGGTATGCAAACTCACACCTTGCTGATTTCAGGGCTATCTAATAATAGGATGGTTATTTGTCAGTTTTTTCCTGCTGTATTTCAGGGTTAGTAATGAATGCATTAGTTCAGATGCAGGCAAAGGGAAAAAAATAGGCTGATCTTAGAATTGATGTTAATACGAGATACTGAGTTTTTTCCCCTATCACTAATGCTATTAGAAATTATTCTAGCTCATATTTGCAGAACTGCATCAAGGAATTTCTCTTGTCTCATTTTTTTAAACTAATATTTCATCTTTATAAAAGATTATATTACAGTGTTTCTATTCAAAGAGCTGCGACAAACTATGGATAGGTTTTGGCTAGTGTCTCTTGTATGGGCCAATTTGAATCAAAGTCCACCTCGAAGTTGTGAGTCATGCCTTTATCACCAATTAGATGGACTAGTGCACTATATGGACTGACTTTGGAATAGACTCTTGGAGCTACTATATAATGCAGTGATGGATTTATGGCAAGATAAACTGACCAGTGTAAAAAAGCATCTGTTTTAAAGACTTTGCATTGCACTGGTTATTGGTAGGCTTCTAGCCCAATTCAAAATAATTCCACAAAGCTTTATATGGTTCAACGCTAGCATGCATCTGGCAACTGCTTGCCAGAGTTACATCTTCTTGAGTCAAGTCAACAAATGAAGACCTATTGAGCATTTCCCTCTCCTCCCCCCCATTTTTTTTTAGATAGTATGAACGACAGCTTTTGTGTAATAGCCTCCACTTTATAGAACGCTCCATTCTTGGAAGTGCACGTAGCTGTAATCATCATTTCTTTTCATAAATAAGTTAAAATCGTCCTATTTAGCCAGGTGTTTGGCCCATCCTGCTTAGGAAATTACTATATAAAAGTACTGAAGAATAACTGAATGAATTTACTTTGCATTTTACAGTGTATTTGTATTTCTTATGTTGTAGCTGTCCAGGATCTATTAGGCTTGGGCAGGCTATAAATGTTATCCAAACGTGATAAATAATCAGATATATTAAAAAGACAGCAATAGCTACTTCCTAACAGCTGCCACAGTAGAAGCCTGCAAGAGGGTTTATCAGATACAAATTGAATTTTGAGCTGGAGTTCATAGAATCATAATACTTATTGCAAAGATTAAAGGACAATAATGTTCATATTCTAAGACAGGATCATGAAATAATAATATCCCTATTCAATAACCAGAGCTGTTGCTAATGTAGTTATTCTTGATAAGAATTCATTACATTACAGATTTCTATATAGACTTTACTTCCCTGGAAGTCTGATTAGAAATAACTGTATGTACAAGTGTATTCTAGTATAAAATGTTTTTAAAGCAGAAATAAGAAGGCACAGATGCTTCTATAATTCACACAGATTACAAAATGCATATGTCATAATGTTGAATTGTCTTAGTGCAGATTTTGATTACAGAAAATCTCTAGTTCTCTTTATGGTTATATAATGACAGCTGAATAACTAAGCTTTGTTTGCCAGTTTGCAATCAGCCTAGACATTCCCAGCTTAGATTCTAGTCAACAGTAGATTAAAAAGGATGAGGATCAACTTGTTTGCTGAAACATATTTGGAAAGATAAGGTACTCACAAAACGTGACTCTTTCAATGAACAGGAGTTTGCTTGAAGCCAAGAACTATAAACCCTACAGAAGACTTTAATCTCCCTATTTTGATTTTTTAAAAGAAAACATACTCACCTTAGTGGCACAACTTTAGAGAAAATGTGTTCATGCTGGAGGCATACAATGGACAGAGGCCAGTTCATTTGGAAAATTAAATAGTCTGAAAACCATCTGTGAGCTTTGTAAAAGCTTTGTTGGAATTGTCCATCATCTTTTCTGCTGTTTGATTTTGTAGTTTTTGCCAAATAATCAGTCAACTCTTCAGGAAAAAATTATAATGAAGAGAAGCAAACAGATTCTGGGTAAGATAAAATATTTACAGTAAAATCCACTTCTCGTTTCCATTGCACATCCCATACAAACAAAATATACCAAATATTGCAGGCAGTTAGGTTATAATTAGAACAATGTGGTAAAATGATAAAATTTGCCAATTTAAAAGAGAAAGGGAGAACACATTTGCTTTGATTATTTGTAGCATTTCGCTATTAATTAGAGGCGGTTTTCTCATCCAAGAGATACTAAATTCTCTTTCTCTAAATCAAAATTATCTGGGTTTTTACTACCTGAAAAGTCATAAAAATGATTTGTGCTATAAATCAGTTTGGGTTCATACAGTATGCAATCTTGAACAATTTACACTGTGGTAAAGTGCAAAATTAACTTGTGTGTGTAAAGACAAAAAGTGAACAGCATTGCCAATTTTAGTAATTTCACAGAACTTTTTTGCAATAATGACTGCCATATTCTCCATTCTCAGAAATATTGTCACATAAGAGTTGATCAGGTAGCACCGTAGTATCATTAAATATTATATTATATGTGTTCTCTTACAGCTGGCTAATCAAGATTACAGGAAAAAACAGAAACTAAAACAGAAAATTCCACCAAAGTTTGTAACATTAGTATTTATGTAAGGCAGTGATGGCTAAACTTTTAGGCATCCAGTGCCTGGACGGATTGCAGCTAATGAGTCATGCCTCATGACATCATCGCCCGGCTCCACTACTCTCTTTCTGAGCATGCTCATGACCCTGTGACATCATTGGCTGATACCACTACTCTCTTTCTGAGCATGTGCATGGCCCCATGACATCATCATCCAATGCTTCTACTTTCTTTCTGAGCATGCTCAGCTCTGAGGTGATGCTGGGGCAACTTGGCTCATATGCCAACAGACAGGGCTCTGGGTGCCCACTGTGGCATGCGTGCCATACGTTCACCATCACTTGTGTAAGGCATAGTTGTTGTTTTTCACAGAGTAGGCATGATAGTTCCACCTATCAAAAAAATAGATTGAGATATGAGAATATTTAGCCTGGTGTTTTTATACAGGGAAAGTGAATACCTATAATGTAGAGAAGACTTTTTGTTGCATGCAACAATCAACAGCAAAAACTGCAAAAAAAAAATGCTGAAAAAAACCTCCTGTCCAAGCAACTAATTGGCAAAAGCAGATTCCAGAAATGTGTTAAACCAACATTTTTTTAGATGAATGGGTAGCCAGAGGTGGTGACTGAAGGTAGGATAGTGGTGTGTGTGTGTGTGTGTGTGTGTGTGTGTGTGTGTGTGTGTGTGTGTGTGTGT
>JANHFO010000089.1:268986-282328 GCA_032468095.1 Pareas carinatus
CCCTTCCCTTCCCTTCCCAAATTAGACGCTGACAGTAAGATCTTGTACATGTCTTCCTGGGCATAAATAAGAAAAGAGTTGCTAAATCATTTAATTTTCTTTCTTTCAAAAATTCTAGCCTACCTCTACTAAGAATAGGAATGGTCTTTGAAAAGTGTCTAAAATTCTCCCCCAAACATAAAACCTGAGCGTAGTTTGTTCAGATGAGAGGAAAGGTTAGAAACAGCTTGGGCTGCATTGATCAATTTACACAACTTGTCTTTCGACAGATTGTATTAATGGAACCTCATTTTCTTCTATTCAGTCACCAGCCAATTTCTTTTTATCTTTGGGAAGAAAAAAAAAAGAGGATCAATGAACACGTCACACCATTTCTGTACAAAATCAACCTCTGTTTTCCCCGCAGACATTAAAAGACTTTATTATTTTCATTTTTAATAGATTTTTCGTCCAGCCCTTTTTTTTGAATTCTTACCCCCCATTGGGAGCATTCTAATACCAGTTCTACTTTTCCTTATAGATTCCAACTGAACAGCCTGAAGATGGTTTGTGGGCTACACATAAGTGGCAATTTGCAACAAAGCAAATCTTTGTTTAGATATGAGGCCAACTAAGGGTCCTATAGCAACATAATTCTTATAAATATTTGGAACTCTTGAATGCGGTCAAATATCCTTCCATTGATCTGAAGCAGGGTGGGCGACTTGAATAGGAGCTCTTATTTTATGCACAGTATTTTTTAATGATCCCAATAGGTTTGTGTGATGTACGCAGTCACCCATTTTGTATTGGAGGATCGGTTGCAGGAATTGGGTATGTCTAGTTTAATGAAAAGAAGGACCAGGGGCGACATGATAGCAGTGTTCCAGAATTTGAGGGACCGCCATGAGGGGATCAACCTATTTTCCAAAGGCAAGACCTGAAGGCAAGACAAGGAACGATGGATGAAGACTAATCAAAAAGAGAAGCAACTTGAAATTAAAGAGAAATATCCTAACAGAACAATTAACCAATGAAATGACTTGCCATCAGAAGTTGTGGGTGCTCCATCACTGGGGGCTTTTGAGACGAGACTGAACCGCCACTTGTCTGGAATGATATTTTGCTATTCTGTTATTTTGCTATTCTGTTATCTTCGCAAAAACTTTTATGAGATAGGTTAGGAGATTAGGAGGTTAGGAGATAAGAATACAAGCCATCCAAGGAGCCCATGGATAACCAGAAAGACTGTGGTCAACTTTAAGAGGATAGCAATCAAATGTCAAAAAGTAAAAATGAATATCATAATATAGAAATGTAAAAAAAGAGATAATATTTTGTTTGTAGCAATTAAACTGCAACTCTTTCCACACTAGTTAGAAGAATGTTGATTTAAGATAACGTATTAGAGAAATATAGTTCCAAATTATTTTTACAAAGAAACTATTGACAACTTATGGATAAATTTAATCAGAAATTTAAGATAAAAACAGTTCCAAGTTGTTAAGGTTATATAGGTTATGGTCCCTTTAAGCACCTAACTGGTTGGCTTACAAAATGGCTGACTAGCTGAGTCATGCTGAGTTAGGCTAATTGCTTTAAACCAGGATATTTAGTATAAAAGCAATTGACTTGAGAGCAGTCACTCTCTCTACTCTCCTTTGATATTCTACAACTCTGCTTTGCTCCTGTGTTTGGTCCTGTGTATTGTTGCTGAAGACTGCTGACCAACTTTGTTGGTGAAATTGATGGTGAAGACTACTTGCTAACTTGGTTAGTAAAAGGACTGCTTGATTGTGTATGATAACTACTTCCTAGCCCACAGCGTTTTTCGCTACACACACACCATCTGCTTGTTCCTAACATTGGTTCTAAGCCTAGGGGGCTAACACAAGTCAGGTCTTAAATGTTCAGATTCATAATCACCTGACCATACTTTCTGAAGATGTACAAGCGGTATCTCCTGTCCATGCTATGAAAATGTTATATAATGTTCAGTATTATATTTTTTATTTTAAATATCAGGATACATCTCAAATTCCTGCTACGAATACTGTTATTTTAATGAATTTATGAAAAACTTGCTGAATTTTGAAACCAGTTGTAGCTAATTCTCAGTGAAATATAGTCAGCTGAAATGGGTCTCACAACCATTGTCTCTTGCGTTGTGTTCCAATCCATTTGAATCTAAACCCAATCCATGTCCCTGGAAAGATATATTCTACTCTCTTTCTGAGCATGCTCAGCTCTGGGTTCACCATCACTGGTTCACTATCACTGGTCTAGGGTATTTGCCTATTTCTCCAGGTTAAGCTGGTATATTTATAAATAAAGAAATATGGCAAACACTGTGCCTTACATTTTAAAAAATCAGCATCCTTAAGAAACTTCCTACTGCTAAAGAGAGCTAGGGATCTTAAATACCACACAATTTGCTGTTATTTTGCTATTTAATGCACATTAGTTTATAACTCCTACTGTTCATGACACTGGCATTTTATTTGAGGGCAGGAAAATCATCAAATGACTCTTCATTTATGATTGCATCACATCGTTCATCCTCGGCTTTTAATTTCCTTCGAAATGACCAAGTATCATCTCACCGCAGGAGGGAACATACAAGCATTCCTCCTTAGGAACAACAATGAGAACCAAAGAAATAATAAAGCATTTTATTTCTCAGAGAGAACAAAATAAAGTCTTACTTTATGCTAAGGCAGCTGCAATCTTTTCCTCAATCTTCTCAAAGAAACAGCAACTGTAAACAACAATAAGCAAGGAAAGTGTGGAATGTGGATGATAAATGAGGGAGGACTCACAGTTTTTCAATGAAACAGCTAACTTTATTCTTTAAACACAAACTTCCAGCTTGGCTAAAGCTGGCTGGCTTCTATTTAAGTTGGCGCAGCTTCATGCTTTAGCCAATCACTGGCCTGTAACTTCGTCAACCACTCCAGGAATCCATTTTGGGGTGTTCGTAAAGTTTCTGGCATATATTGGGTCCCCTACGTTAAATCTCTGGGCCTTGTCTATACTTGAGTCCCTTTTGTTCAGGTGCATAGGATGAGTGGAGAAGGTCCAGTACTATCGTTAGTTTGCGGCCCATGAGCAGCTCTGCTGGGCTGCGCCCTGTTGTTTTGCTTGGCGTGATGTGCTGCCAGGCTAAAACTTTGCTAATTCTCCCTTGCCATGGCCCTGGCCCTAGCCTGCCCAGAGGTTCCTTGACAGAGCGAACCATGCACTCTGCCATTCCATTTTCAGCCAGGTGATAGGGAACCGTGAGAGCATGGTGGATCCCCCTTTCACCCCAAAACTCCTCTAGGCCCGCAGCTGTAAACTGGGGCCCATTGATGGAGACTAGTAAATCTGGCAAACTGTGCATTGTAAACAAGCCATGATGGCCTTGGTGGTTGTGAACTGCATGTTTGATCTCTAACCATTTAGAGAATGTGTCTACAACTACCAGGAAGTTCTTCCTATGGAATGGGCCAGCAAAATCCACATGGATTCTAGACCAGGGCACTTTTGGTTTTTCCCAGTCTCTGGCTGGGGCTTTTGGCAGTGCTGGTCACAATTCCTGACAGGGCCTACACTCAGCAAACCACTCATGGATATCCCTATCCATGTTGGGCCACCATGTGTAGCCCCATGCCAGGGACTTCATGCACTCGACGCCCAGGTGACCATTATGCAATGCCATCAGTACCTTGGGTCTTATGTCTTCTGGTAGAACCACCCTTTCCCCCCATAGGAGGCAGCCTTCCTGAGTGGAGAGCTCAGCCCTTCGGGTTAGGAAAGGCTTGGATTCTTCCCCCACTGGGCCAGCCAGCCACCCCTCCAAACCCAATTGAGGACAGTCCTCAGGGTTTTGTCTGAACTTGAATGTTTGGCCACCTGTTTGGATGTTACCAGTCCAGGCTGGCAGCATTCAATCAGGATTACTGGGCTATTCCAGGGGGAGTCTACGTTTTTGGATGGCATGGGACACTTGCTCAGGGCGTACACTCTATGAGCAGGCTGTCAGTAGACAATAAGTTTTTAACTGCTTTAAAAGTGCTGTCTTCCCTGGGGTCCCATTCCCACATGGGATTCTTGGCTAGCATTTTATGTAAAGGTTCAACCATAGTGGCTTTTTGCCTCAAGAGTCTGCTATAAAAGTTCAGTAGATCCAGGAATGCTTGGAGCTCTCTTTTGTTCCTAGGCTTGGGCGCTTCTTTTATGGCCTGCACTTTATCCTTAGTGGGGTGAATACCCCTCCCATCTATTTTATAACCTAGGAACTTGACCTTGGGCACCCCAATCTTGCATTTATTGCTTTTCAATTTGAGTCTGACTTCCCTAAATTTAGTGAGTACCGCCCTTAACCTGGAATTTAACTGTTTCCTATCTTTAGCAGTAATTAATGTATCGTCGAAATAAGGGATTACCCCAGGAATTTTGTATAGTAGTCTCTCTGTTACACTGAAAAATTCCTGGGGCAATGCTTATTCCGAATTGCAATCTGGTGCATTTGAAGACCCCCCTGTGTGTGTGTGTGTGTCATGATTTTTTGGACCTCAGCTGTGGCGCCATCTACTGGTAGCTGCTGGTAGGCCTGGGCCAGGTCCAATTTTATGAAAATCTGACCTGGCCCAAGAGAATGCAACAAGTGCTATACCAATGGCACTGGGTAACCACTTTGTTGGAGTGCTTTGTTCAGTGTGCATTTGTAATCTGCACAAATCCTCACTGAACCATCTCCCTTCACTGGTGTGACTATGGGGGTTTCCCACTTCGCATGATCAGTAGGGACTAACACACCCTGCCTGATCAGTTTATTTAATTTGGCACCCAATTTGGATTTAAGGGCAAAGGGAACTCTTCTACGCGTTAGACTAATTGGTGCAACTAACAGGTCTAAATTTATTGAGATGAGGGTGCCCGGGTACTTGCCTAGGTCTTTGAATACGTCTTTGAACTTAGCAATGAGGTCTTCACTCCAGTTGCATCCCATGATGCAAATGCCGGTTACTCCCAGTTCAAGGGGTCCAAACCATTCTAGTTCCAGCAGTGAAGGCAGCTGTCCCCTGACTACCGTTAGTTGCAGCTCTCCCTTGAAACTGTTATAAGACACCGGAACGGTGACTCTGCCCAGGACAGGTATGTTGTTTCCCTAATAGTCTGTGAGATTCAAGGGCTGTGGTTTCAACTGGCTCTGGTTAAATTTAGGCCTCACTTGCTTCAGGCGGAACCAGGAAATTATGGTGATGGAAAGGGAGCCACCCTGGAACAGCATTGTGAAGCACATAGCCATCGTCGAAGCGGTGTGATGCAAGCATCGGGGCATGTTGACTTCTGGTGCGGTGGTGTTGGTTCACGATAATGCTCACCCACACACCACTAGATGCACTCAAGAACTTTTGGAGCAGATCCAATGTTGGGATGTTTTTGATCACCCCCCCAATAGCCGATATTTGGTGCTGAGTGACTCCTACTTCTGGCTTTCTTCTCATTAAGCTAACTGTAATATTTAAGAAACCTTAAATTCACAAAGAGTAATTTGTGAGTCTCAGAAGGTACTTCAGGGAGTTCAGAATTTAACAGGGTATTAAATCATTCTATAAATACATAAATTTATTTATGCAAATCTTTCTATGATTCTTGCATTTTTTTTAAAAAAAGGCATGTGCATGTTGTTTGATTGCTAAGCAACAGATTGCCAAAGAGAAAACGGACAATCCCTCAAATGTGGAATGAGGGAATCGGAAGCACTTGAATTGAAATGGTTTCCAATTGTGGTGGATATCTGTTGTTCAGGTGTAGGATGAGGGTGGAGGTTCGTTCTCCAATATTGTGGGTTGGTTTCCTAACGTTTCGTGACCTGGCTAGGTAACATCTTCAGTGGATTTCTAGGGGATGTCTATGTTGGTGTTCTTCTGCTTATAAGGGCTTGGTGTGGTCAGTAGGTGTGATGGGCTGGTCACCTTGCGGGAGGGTCTAGTGATGGTTCTTGTGAGGGACCAGGGGTGAGTCACATATGGAGATGGACCTGTGATGGTTCTTGAGATGAGAGAGGGTCACATATGGAGATGAACCTGTGATGGTTCTTGTGATGAGAGATGGAGATGGACTTGTGATGGTTCTTGTGATGAGGAGTGGGTTGCATATGGAGTGGACCTATGATGGTTCTTGTGATGAGGGGTGAGTCGCACCTAGAGATGGACCTGTGATGGTTCTTGTGATGAGGAAACCAGGTGAGGGTCGTTGGGAGGTGATATTTGGTCCTGTCACTGTTTGATTGTGTGGTTGAATTGAATTCTAAGGGGTTCGTAGGCTGGTTGGAGGTCATTGTGTCTGTTGATGGAATTGCTTGTGGAGTGCCAGGCTTTGATAAATTGATGGGCATGGTGGAAGGTAGCGTGGCCAATGATTTTTACAGTGCTCCAATTGAATTTGTGTTGTTCAGTGTCCGTGTGGTTAGCGATGAGGGATTTGGGATTGTGATATTTGACTGCCAACTGACGTTCGTGAAATGGTTTAAAAGAAGAAGAAATCTCTTTAAGAAATCTATCTAGGAAGGTTCTCCCAGCCTCCGATTCCTATGAATCTTCTCACTCCCATTTTAAGCTCACTAAATTCCCAACACGGCCTCCTCATTTCCATGCACCGGATCAGTGGCAGCAGGAGCCACATTGACTGATCTGGAGATTTGCATCTCTTCCCGTGCCAGCAGTGAAATTCCAAACAGAGCAAAGCAGATGACAGAGATCTGGCAAATCAGAGAGAAATGTCAAAAACAGCTGTCCATTAAAAAGAGTTTCACCACGACAACACAAGCCCCGTTTGAAAATGCTAGGTGGTAGAATTTAATTGGAGTAACAACTGTTCGGAATTAAGATGAAAAGGAACGGCTGGAAATTGGAAGCGTCAGGTGGGAGGAAAGAGGCTTGTTTGCATTTTATGACTTTTATTTTACTTTCTCCAATATAGCAGGATGGGGGGAAAGGTAGATAGCCCCTTAAGGCCTTGCCTCATTTATGTTTAACTTACAGGGCTCCCAGTAGGGAAAAGACAGCAGGCCCCCAATTAAAATTACAGAAGATGAAGGACCAAAATAATTCCTGGTGTGTTTCTTGAGTTCCCAGCTCTGTTTTAATACTCTGTGATAATAGTGCTTTATACCACACTAGTGAGACCACACCTGGAATACTGCATCCAGTTCTGGTCACCACGATACAAAAAAGATGGTGAGACCCTAGAAAATGTGCAGAGAAGAGAGATGATTAGAGGTCTGGAGGCTAAATTGTATGATGAACATGTTGAGGGAGCTAAGTATGTCTGCCCTATTGAAGAGAAGGATTTAGGGGGACATAGTAACTGAAAGAGACCACACAACCATTAATCTGGAATGATTAGGGTCTCCTGCTCAAGCAGGGGGCTGGACTAGAAGACTCCAAAGTCCCTTCCAACTTTATTATGCTTTGTTCTATATTCTATGCTCCCCCCCCTGCGTAAGTAATGCCACAATTCGACTGGAACTGGGCATATCCTCACTTGCCACAATTTTGTGGAAACGTGCAATTGGCTACTGGTTGGCTCTGTGGACTAGACTTCCAGGCTACCACCTAGGCCAATACCTATGGCGGGACTGTTTTCATTGTCCCTGGGCCCGTAATATTCACACAAAACTTTTGAAGATCAAGATTTCCCCCACTGAAGCTTTTATTCTAGGCCCCGATGCTGCCAAATCGTTGATTTTTCAACTGCTGGACGACATCGACAGACAACTAAATCTGGCACATGGATTGGGAACATGTTCACCGTTTTCTCTTAGCATTGTTCCCTTGCCCTACCCTCCGCATTACCTCTCCACGTTACACCATATCAAGCATAGGCTTGCATTTATGAAGGCACGATTTAACATGATTCCCTCAAATGTCCTCGATAGTAAGCTCTCGGGGGGGCAAAATCCATCATTTGTTCATGTGACAGCAGATCCCCGGAATCCCTGTTTCATATTACATTCATATGTCCCCACTATGAGGATATAAGATCAAGATTCATTTCTCCTATCTTCCAGAGTTTTCCTGGTCCACCCGATATGTTTAGCCTTTATTTCCAACTTCAGGACGCAGACCCCAATATAACTTTAAAGGCAGCAATTTTTTTTGCTGCAGTCGTGGCTGGGAAGAGATGGGCAAGTCCTACGGCAAAGGATCACTAGTCCGATAGTACAGAGTGTATTTGAGGCAGTAGAGGGTGCACTGTCATATGATCTATTTATTTGTGTTGGAAGGTGTGTTTTCCCCCTGTATGTATTTGATTTGGTCCTTGACTGCAATAAAAGCTACTACTAACTGGAAGATTTCAAATATGGACAAATCTTAAGACTTTAATTCGTGAAGCTACCCCACTGGTTGGATTTAAGGGAAAATTGAGCTGCAAAATGAGTGAAAGAGAGAGTGGTTGAGTGCTGGATTAAAACGGAAAAAAACCTGATAGTTTAATGAGTGCAAGAGAAATAGAAGAATATAAAGATTTATATTTGGGACATTGTGATAAAGAAGAAAGAAAAAACTAAGGAAGAAAAGACTAATTTGGACTTAAAATACAGATGTCGTGTGGATTTCAAGAGACTCAAAGGGAGAAGTGGGGAAAAAAAGGTTGAACAAAATGGAGTCAACACAAGAAGATACAGAAATAAGCCGTTTGAGAGGTCAAATTCTAGAAAAACTGGGGGGAATAGCAGAAAGATTAGAAGAAGAAAGGAAGCTGAGAAAGGAAAGAGAGAGAGAAATGGAAAGCAAAACAAGGTTAGTTAAATTAGACAGCGGACATAGGATTGTAAAAAAAAAAGAAATCCCAAAAGAATAATAGGAACCAGAGGCGTAGAGGGGAAAGGAAATTCTTCCAAAGAATGGGGAAAAAACAGGAGGAGTAAAATTCTAGCTCAAAGGAGAAGAAAGAGCAAAGTGGTGGAGATAGGGAAAGTAAAAGTCCAGAGAGAGAGGAATGAAAGAAAGGAAAGATGCAAAGGGAAAGAAAAGCTAAAGAATAAAGAGAGAAGGAAAGATAAGGGGAAAGAGAACATGGGAAAAATTATGGAGATCAAGGAAAGGAGAAAGGAAGAGATTAGGAGGCAAGAAAGTTAGGAAAAGGGGAAAAAATGAAAAGAGGGGCCTTTGGAGAGCAAAAGTGTAAGAAAATGATTTAGCAATTAGGAAAGGGATAGGGTAGATTGAAAACTTTATAGGAAAAATAAGAGGATAAAAGGGTTTGAAAAATATGAACGTTTTGAGGTTCTGAGATTGGACAATGATTTAAAGAGATGGAAAAGGTCTGAAAGAAACATTTTGTTGCTATTCCTTTTATTATGAGTATTAATTTTAATTTTTATTTTTTTTTCTATTTTACCCTATTCTTATCTTTCTGGTTAAATTAAATTTATATAACTGACTGATATAAGATTATAAAAATATGAATGTTTTGAGGCTTTGAGATTGGGTAATGATTTAAAGAGATGAAAAAGGCTTGAAAGAAATATTTTGTTGCCATTCCTTTTATTTTTAGTATGGACTTTTTATTTTCCAGTTTACTCTATTCTTATTTTTCTGGGTAAATTACATTTATATATAACTGATTGATATAGGATTATAAAATTTAGATTTTTGATTATTGATATTAGAAAGACTTTTAAGATGTGATGATGAAATATGAATAATTTGAGAGATATAGAGACTTGTTTTAAAATGAAAACATGGTTATTTAGATTTACAAGAGGACAAGGCTTAAATGGAATTTTTCTTCAATGTAAAATGAAATAATTGATTTGATATAATATTGTAAAAACTTAAAGTTATGACTTTTGATATTGGTAAAGGTTTATTTTAAGTTGGAAAGGGTTAGACTGAAATTTTCTGTTAATTTCTTTTTTGTTTTTATTCTATGGTAAAACAAAAATGATATAATTGGTTGATATAAGATTACAAAAGATTAAACTTCTGATCATTGTTAGTAGATAAAATAAATTTATGTTGTGATAAATAAATAGAAATAGGGAATATGAATAACTTGAGATATGTTGACCTGTCTTTTATGGAAATAATAATATGACTAATTGAGAAAATTAGGTTATCTGGACAAATGTATGTAAAACTTAAAATTAAAAAGGAAAATGTGACTAGTGGTAAATTAAAAATGATAAAGTAAGAAAAGAGAAAGGAAGAGGGGAAACAGAAGAAAAAAATCAAAGAAAAAGGGAGAAGACCAAGAGAAAGAGAAAGAAGGCAGGGTGGAGAGAAAATGAAAGCAAGATGTGAAAGACAACAACTTATAATTAATTGTATAACGCTACCTTGCTATGATTGTTAAAGCAAATTTGCAAAATAAAAAAATTCTTTAAAAAAAAGAAATCAAGTATGAAAGCTGTGGTATTTCATTGATAATAACTTGCAGATAAAATCCACATTTTGTTATTTGTTGCTTTTTCCCTAATGTCTATAAAGCAGAACATAAAACACAAAACAAGACGAGACATGCAGTTTTCTTTCTTTTCTTTTTAATGAAATTGGTTAGTATGAAGCATGAAAAGGAATGAACGGTCCAAATTCCAACAGGAACATTATTACAGATCAGATAGACCAAAAGTTAAGGAAATATACATTTAAAAAGTGTATGGATCTGGACAAAGGTAGTGAAAGTCACAGGAAATAGCAAACTAGATAAAACTAAAGTAGCAAAATAAATCTAGTCTTTCTTTCCCATTTATTCCAATTGAATCTGTCCAAACAAATTCTATCAGAAGAGTAAGAAACAGAGAATCGCTTCCTCAGGTGGGATTTGTGGATGTAATGAAACTTATTAGGAACTACTCAGAGATAACTCATCACACCATTTATTCCTTACCACTTTATCAAGTTTTCTTTTATATAGAAGAAAAACTGCACCGATGTTTGAAACTCAAGAAAGCTAGGAAGTAGCTGGAAATTCATCAGAACTCCAAACCATCTTCAAATTATTCTGTGGTAATTTAAAAGCATTCAATTCAGTTGAATCATACAACCCTAACTGAAAATATTCCAAATAAAACATATGTCTAAGTTAGTAGCCACATCAAATTTTTAAAAGGAAAAATGTGAAGTAAATGCTTTAAAAAGAAATTATTCTTTCACCAAATGGTATCCTGACTCAGACATATGGTCTTTCCAATTATGTTAGCCGAAAGGAAAACTTTACTCTTCTAGTAAGTTTATTCCTCAGTTCCAAACAATGGGATTTAATTTACATAGACATATATAGATTTACACTGCAACACATTAGCAATTTAAAGCATCGTAAAACACTTTGCATAATAATTTATAAACAGCTTACAACGTCCCATAGAGACAGCAGTAGTAAAACAGAACCCTAAAACAGAGCATTATAGGCGTTAGTTAAAAGCAGCTTTGCATATAAATCATCCAGAGCCATTTAAAACTGACAAGAGTAGGAGTTATCTGTATTTCAGAAAGGTGTTCCTCAAACATTTCTTGCCTTTTAGAAATGTCTTGTTAATGTCTATTGTGAGAGCTGCCAAAATTGTCATTCTTTAGTTTCCTCAGCAGTCTCTAACATTTAAGGCTGCAATTATATATCATCAACCATTCTGGTTTAAGCCTTACTGGCGCAGATGATTTGCTTCCAAGCAAATTGTCTCATGTCAGATTATAGCCACGACTATTAAGATACCATGCCAAAGCATAGCTTGCCAGATTGCGATATTATGGCAGATCAGTTAGAGATCTAATGACCTAGTAGTCATGCAAACTAAGTTTGGTTCAGTCAAATCTTTGAATTTTTTTAAAATTTATGTATGCATGTGTGTGCATGCATGCCTATACACCTTCGTAGGCCTATTGGTTGGGACTTCCGCAGCAGACCCAGTTGCTAATGTGGCCCCATGGGAAAATTAATTGCTTGTTCTAGTCTCTCTGTTCTAGTTTAATATGGAGGTGTTCTCCCATTAACCCTGTGAGCTTCCTCATCTGGCCTTTACTCTATGAGTCAAGCTATCATCACTCTCGTGGTACCTGCCCAAAGGGCCACTCAACTCCAAGTACAAGAGAACAGTCCCTTCCACAAGCTAGGTTGACCATCCATGAATATTGTTTGACCGTTCAAGAATTTTGGTGATTTGATTTCTGGAAGCAAGTGAATATAAATTTAGAAGGAAGCCTAAATTCTTATCACTGATATGCTATGATTTTGTGATTCAGGTAGTGATATCATTTCTCTTATATGAGTAAGAAATTGGGTAAGTTCAGGTTTTAAAAATGATTATATTTCTTTTTGGTGAAGGTATAACCAATGATTATAAAGTAAAACTTGATCTGGGTAAAATCCAGATCTTGAAAAACTGTTCTGGAATAATGACATAAAAATATCAGGGAAACTACTGATACATTTAATTATTTAAATGCTTCAATATGTCCTAATAAATGCATAAAACCCTGACATTGCTTTGTAATGCAAGAGGCACAAAGAAGGAACACTTCTGGAGCAATTTGTATTCTACTTTCTCTTGCTCCAAGGTGGCAGAATAAAAAAGCTCTTGCAATAATCTTTCTATATCAGTTGTACTGTTGAAACCATCCTTAGGGAAATTCAAACAGCACAATTGCTCTAGTCTGACTTTGTGTGCTAAGCTGCTTGAATTAAGTGGGTGTTTGGAATTCTGAGCAAAACCTTTGGGAAAATGACCTTTCACCCACACTGCTGCACTTCTCAACCTGCTGCTAATTTGGATGGAGGGAATCCCCCTTGTTTTCAAATACTGATTTAGCTCTGTCTTAACTTTCTGCTGGGAGCTGATTGCAGTGCTTTGATGCGTAAGGAACATGGCAGAGCAGATGGTAACATGCCAGCATGCCTTTGTCAGAAAACAAAACTTTTAGCATTGCAATGCAACAATTCCATGCCTCAAGTTTCAGTTAAGCCTCTCCACAGCAAAGCTAACTAGTAGCCACACTACACTGCTCATGGTTCTGAAGACAATGTATTTAAAATGTGTGCCTGTGTGATGTATTGGATAAAGTGTTGGATTAGGAATGAGAGACTCAGGTTCTAGCCTTTCTAGTCTAACTTTCACTCAGTCTTAGACTGTGAAGTAAAAAAAAACCTACTTTCTCCCTTCCTCCTGGATGAGCATGATAGATTATGATCCATAACCATCAATGAAGAAGTTTCAAGCTGCATTAGTCTGATTCAGAATGATGATGATGATGATAATACATACATACATACAGTATTATTTATTTATTTATTTATTTTAGTATTTATATCCCGCCCTTCTCCCCAAGGGGACTCAGGGCGGCTTACAGGCAACATTAAAAATACAAATAGCATA